>JAWPHD010006565.1:0-142894 GCA_037043455.1 Cyrtodaria siliqua
ATCGAAGCTTTAAAGGGACACTATAAGAATCGTTCATGGGTATCCGGTGAAGATTGGGAATTCCAACACGAGGTATAATTGCTTTTATCGGAACCGAGGCTCTACCGATTATACCCTATCTGAACCGGAAACCTATGATTGATTCTTTTTCTTGCGTATCAATTATATTCTGTGTGTTGGCGTCACCAACTAGAAATGTTATGCATGTTTATTTACACAATGACCTCATTTAACTGTCATTGTTGATATCAGCGCGTGACATTTATCTTCCACCATTTGTAAGATCAGGCTTTCCATCACTCATGTAAAATGTGGATAACCATATCCGGTATGCAAGAAACGGCAGTCTTGCATTTTATATCAAGCATTAAAATTAGCAGCTCCATTTATTATCATTTTGACTTTAAAACTGCTTGCATATAATTAATTAAAACTTTGAAATTTCAATTGTTTTCTTTATTCTACCAGATTTTTAAATATATTATTGGTACAATATAATGTATAGTTAGTAATATGTAAAATCAATTTGCTTTGAACTCATTATGTGGTACCGCCTTAATTCCATTAAGCGCTGGGAAAGCTTGTATAAGCAGGATTTTATAACGGATATTTTGATAATAAACGCGTTTTAAAAAAAAAAATACTGAAAAAAAATTAGATAACCTGTTTAAATTACCTATTAAATGGTTTAATTTTATAATATGCAAACTTTTTAAGCTGAAATTAAGGTTTTATTTCTTACTCCAGCCAACCACGTTGGAGAAAAGGGTTGGATGGAGTATGAAAGTTATACTTGGACCACGTAATAATTCTAATAATAACGATTGAATAAATAAAAATTATGTAGGAAAACTAGCTGGACACCGTGAGTTTTTAAAAATCAAGATGGCCGTGTGTCCCTTTAAATATCGCGACGAGATAAATATTTTTCACTCTTCCTGGTAATGTTGTAATAATTTCGGTGGAATATATATTTTCAAAACACACATGGCAGCACCATGATTTTCTTCGTAACTATATTGATATAATGCCATTTAGTGCATTTCTTTGAATTTATCGTGCAATCCACAGCAATAACACATGAAGACTTTATCTTTATTCGGATACAGATCTATGTGTTTTATGTGGATTTTCGTTTGTTCAGTTCACTCGAACGTTATTTGAAGTGCATATGAAACACGCGACTTCATTGGTTGAATTTAGTTGATCTTCTCATGAATATTGATTAGATGAAAGGTCGATCTGACGTGACCTACTAGGGAGTGTTGTCAGATCCTATAATGGAGAGTATCAAAGCGTAATTAGGATATGATTTTAATGAGATTGGGTTTTCTCTTAAGTAAACCCTTGTTAAAGGGACAAACAGCAATCTTGAAATGTTTAGCATCTTGAATCAATTTGACTTTAAAATTGTTTGCATATAATTAAATAACATTATGAGCTTTGTTTTTTCTTTGTTATTCTACCATAATTTTAGATATATTATTGATGCAATATAATCAAAAAATTTCTTCTTTTTTTTTTTTCCGATAACCCATTTATTCAGATATCTTAATACATCTTATCTGATACATATAAACAGAACATGTATATTATTGTGTAAAGGTTAACAATTTGTAGGATGAGTTTTGATATGTTTTTTATATATATTATAAATATGTACCAAATTAAAAAAAATATATATATAATAATATACATGTACATATCAACTGTCAGCATCTTGGTCTTTCAGTCAAGTGTTTGTTGTTTTTTGTGCGTTTCAAGTTAAGGATTTAAACTATTATTTTCATGTATTTTTGCCAATTTTTTGTAAATAAATTTATTTTATTGTTTTTGGTAGCGATACATTTAATAGATTTATACTGGTATCTTAGTCTGCATAGTAAAGCGATGATTGACAAGGGTTTATTTAAGTGCTTTGGTGAATATACATAGTATTTAATTTCTAGCATAATTTGTAAATCTAAATATAATATATATATAATCAAAACTTAATAATATGCAAAAACAATTTGCTTTAAACTATTCTTATAATTAATATTAATATTAAAATAAAGAAAATTATGTAGAAAAACTGACAGGACACTGTTAGTTTTAGAAAAATCAAGATTGCCGGGTGTCCCTTTAAAGAGTTGTGAATATTTACTTTATAGAAATAAAAACATTCTAATATAAACAAATAAAGGGTCACAACACACCTGAAGTGTTTTAGGATCAATGATGACAACATAGCCATGGCAACCGTATGCTAGAAATCCCTGATAACCCCTGAAAAAATAATATTATAGACATATTACAATGGCTTATACAAAGTTTCATGAAGAATGGTCAAGTAGAACTTTAGATAACAATTTTGAAGTTATAAGTTTAACCAGCAGATGCTGACGCCATTGGTACGGTACTTTCATCAAATAGTCGAGCTATTAAATAAATCACCAAATTAGAAGAGATCTAGAAAGGTGCTGGGGGGATGGATGGGAGACATAGTGGTGGGAGACGAGGGGTGGGGTTTGGGAGACAAGGTGTCACAGGGGTCAGGGGAGAAAGGGGCGGGAAGTTTTTAAAATAACAAATTTGTAAAAATGAAATATGAGTTTGAGACTAGTTTTGGGTAAATTATTCTGTCTATATTCTATCGAATTCTTAATTGAACATTAAACGATCTTAAAATGAACAAGAGGTCAATGACCTTGAAGCTCTACTGATAGATTTTGATAGCTAGGTCATCATTCCGGTGAAGTTTCATAAAAATCTATCAAGGAGTTTCAGAGGAGTAGTCGCTACAAGTTCAAGTTTTTACTATATAACTCTAGGTAAACAAAGATGGCCACTGGCAGCCATGTTTAATGTTGAATCAAAATAATTTTAGACAAGGATCAACATCTTGACATGCTGATCATTTCAGGAAAAATCCCATACCACTTACAGATTTCAAGAAGTAGTCGCTACAAACTTGTTTTTAAAAATCGATGTTTAGCTGTTGTGGCCATCTTGAATTTCCGCCGCCCTGAAATTGTGCTAGGATCAACAAGACATCAAGAGCAACATTCCTGTGAAGTTAAATGAAAATCCATCTAGTAGTTTTAGAGGACTAGTCACTACAAATTTTTACTATACAAACTCTATGTAAACAAAGATGACCACTGGTGCCCAGGTTTAATTTTGATTCAAAATAATTTTCGACAAGGATCAACATCATGTCATGCTGATCATTTTAGAAAAAGTCCCATATCAATATCACTTTCAGTTTTCAAGAAGTAGCCACTACAAACTTTTTTTTAACAAGAGGTCAATGACCTTGAAGCTCTACTGATAGATTTTTGATAGCTAGGTCAACATTCCTGTGAAGTTTCATGAAAATCCATCATGTAGTTTCATAGGAGTAGTCGCTACAAGTTTTCATTATATAACTCTATGTAAACAAAGATGGCCGCTGGCGGCCATGTTTAATGTCAAATCAAAATAATTTTTGACAAGGATCAACATCATGTCATACTGATCATTTTAGAAAAAGTCCCATATCAATATCACTTATAGTTTTCAAGAAGTAGTCGCTACAAACTTGTATTTTGAAAATCTATTTTTAGCCATGGCGGCCATCTTGAATTTCCGGCCAACCTCAAATTGTGCTTGGATCAATAAGACATCAACAGCAACATTCCTGTAAAGTTTCATGAAAATCCGTCAAGTAGTTACAGAGGAGTAGTCGTTACAAGTTTTTACTAGATAACTCTATGTAAACAAAGATGGCCACTGACGGCCATGTTTAACATCGAATCAAAACGATTTTCGACAAGAACCAACATCATGACATGCTGATCATTTTAGAAAAAGTCCCATATCAATATCACTTAGTTTTCAAGAAGTAGTCGCCATAAACTTGTTTTTGAAAATCTATTTTTAGCCGTAGTGGCCATCTTGAATTCCCGGCTGACCTGAAGTTTTGCTAGGATCAATGAGACATCAAGAGCAACATTCGTGTGAAGTTTCATGAAAATCCGTCAAGTAGTTTCAGAGGAGTAGTCTCTACAAGTTTTTACTATATAACTCCATGTTAACAAAAATGGCCACTGGCAGCCATGTTTAAATGGCCACTGGCAGCCATGTTTAACGTCGAATCAAAATAATGTTTGACAAGGATCAACATCATGTCATGCTGATCATTTTAGAAAAAGTCCCATATCAATATCACTTATAGTTATCAAGAAATAGTCGTTACAAACTTATTTTTTAACAAGAGGTCAATGACCTTGAAGCTCTACTGATTGATTTTGATTTCAGGAAGTAGTCGCTACAGACTTGTTTTTTGAAAATCTATTTTTAACCGTGGCGGCCATCTTGAATTTCCGGCCGACCTGAAATTTTGCTAGGATCAATTAGACATTAAGAGCAACATTCCTGTGAAGTTTCATGAAAATCCGTCAAGTAGTTTCAGAGGAGTAGTCGCTACAAGTTTTCATTATATAACTCTATGTAAACATAGATGGCCACTGGTAGCCATGTCTAACGTCAAATCAAAACGATTTTCGACAAGGACCAACATCATGTCATACTGATCATTTTAGAAAAAGTCCCATATCAATATCTCTTATAGTTTTGAAGAAGTAGTCGCTACAAACTTATTTATTTTAAATATATTTTTAGCTGTGGCGGCCATCTTGAATTTCCGGCTGACCTGAAATTTTGCTAGGATCAATTAGACATCAAGAGCAACATTCCTGTAAAGTTTCATGACAATCCGTCAAGTAGTTTCAGAGGAGTAGTCGCTACAAGTTTTTACTATATAACTCTATGTAAACAAAGATGGCCGCTGGCAGCCATGTTTAACGTTGAATCAAAACGATTTTTGACAAGGATCAACATCATGTCATGCTGATCATTTTAGAAAAAGTCCCATATCAATATCACTTATAGTTTTCAAGAAGTAGTCGCTACAAACTTGTATTTTAAAACTCTATTTTTAGCTTTGGCGGCCATCTTGGATTTCACATCAACATGAATTTTTGCTAGGATCAACTAGACTTTATGGGCAACATTTCTGTAAAGTTTCATGAATATCCATCCAGTAGTTTCAGAGGAGTTGTCACTACAAATAAAAGTTTACGGACAGACGGACGCCGGACGCCGCACCACGGCATAAGCTCTGCTGATCTCTGATCAGTAGAGCTAAAAATCTATTTTTAGCTGTGGTGGCCACCTGAATTTCTGGCCGACCTGAAATTTTGCTAGGCTCAATTAGACATCAAGAGCAACATTCCTGTGAAGTTTCATGAACATCCGTCGAGTAGTTTCAGAGGAGTAGTCGCTACAAGTTTTAACTATATAACTCTATGTAAACAAAGATGGCCACTGGCAGTCATGTTTAAAGTCATGATTAAAGTCGAATCAAAATGATATTCGACTCGGATCAACATCATGAGAAAAGGGGAGGGAGAAGGGAGACAAATGGGAAGGAGGAGGGAGAAGATCCCCACAACCCCTCAGAAAGCATGAGATTAATCAAGAATTTGGGTAATAAAACAAATGATACCGTACTTAAAAGATCAGATAAAATTTGCAAAAAGTTAAACATGGACAGACAGACAGATATAATGACAAAACTATTTACCAATCACATGCCCCCTTGTTGTCCGGATGCAGTGGTCCAGTGATGAGTTTTGGAGAAGGATTCATTGTTTGTACAAATAATTCTTGTTATAAATTTCATACAGCAGTCTGAGACTATCACATACTACTTCACACATTGAACTAAATCTGCACCATATCCCAGCTGAATAAAAAAATCAAGATAATTAATTATGAATGTACTTATACATGTTATTTGTAACTTATCCAATTTCAATTAATCATTAACTGATGCTAGAATAAGGAATTGTGTCTAAGCATTAATGTATAACTGATCACTAATTGATCCAATGTTAATTCTCATGAACTAATGCTTAATGTATGACACTTCTTGATTTCTGAAGTACTGAACATATAATTACGTATCCAACATGTCCGAAAGTTAATTCTTATAACTGATGATTGAACTTGGTTTAAAACTTCTATCCCTGCAGCAATAGTTCTCTACACTATGTATTTGTAATTATATTTATCATAGATAACACATACATACACAACCTGTTGGAGCACGACTGGTATCAGTACATACCACACACCAAACACACACACCATTATCTCTCACCGAGATTACACTAAAGTTTATTATCTGCAAATATCTTAATGATAATTATTTAACCAAGGACTCATGATGGTTAATTTTCGGCTGAGGCTTCTATAAAGTTTATGTAGCCTGGTAGGTTAAAGGGACACATGGCAATCTTGGTTAAAGGGTCACGTGGCAATCTTGGACACGTGGCAATCTTGGTTAAAGGGCCACGTGGCAATCTTGGTTAAAGGGCCACGTGGCAATCTTGGTTAAAGGGCCACGTGGCAATCTTGGTTAAAGGGACACAATTTTGATTTCTTTAAAACGCGTAGGGTCTGGTTAGTTTTTCTACAGAATTTTCATCTTTCCAAATCACTATTAATTATTACTTGCAACTCTTTTTAAATAATTAGTTGAATAGTGCAAAGAAACTTGTTTTGCACATTACTAATTGTTGATTACATTGCATCAATAATGTATACAGGTATATATATATACCTGGTAGAATAATGAAGACTTCTTAAAAAAATAATAATCATATTTCATTTTTTTTTAAAATTTAAAATATTCAAATCAGTTTTTAAAGATAAACTGTTTGAAAGATACGGGATTAATAATTTGAGATGCCAATTTTAACGCTTGATAAATACTTACTGATTGCCGAGTGTCCCCTTAAAGATAGTGTTTAGCTTTCCATCTGCGATCAATCAGGTTTTCTGGCTCTGTTGTTTCTCTTCATCGAAAAGGGGACAAAGAGGTGTTTTGTGGGGAATGACTGATCAGCAGGTGGACATTGTAAACCCATATCAGCCTGCGAGTTACTGCAGGCTGATCTGGGTTTACAATGGACACAGAGGCTATTATAGTCAAGCCTAGAAGGTTAAGAGTTAAAAGGTAATACAATTTGGAGTTAATCTATCATTTCATCCACTACGCCACTGCAACCCCTGTATAACACCACTACTTGTACATCTCCACCCTATTGTTGATCTCAGAGTATATTGACAATAGGTAATAGTATAATACAGTTGCAAAAGCTTTATAATAGAGCTGCACGTACTACTGTGTCACAGGTATCCATGTACTACTGTGTCGCAGGTATCTTATTGGTTTGATTGGTTGATAAATGATTGATAACTGGCATCATGTTAATTGAGAGCAGAACAGAACCATGAATAGTATATATTATTTATTTCATAACAATCTACAGTATAACTGTAGTTATAGTCATTATATCATAACATGGAAGAAAATATTCTATAAACATATATACATTTATTATATACTTTCCAGTGAAATACTGGATTTTATGATTAAAATAAAACCTGATATTTTCATTGTTTATATTTCACATGTGAAAATATAATATATTTATATATTTTCACTCAAAATGACGTCATGCAACTGTTGACATTGTTTATGTTGTTGACATCACTGTTTTAGGGCATTATATTTTTCTGCATACATTTCCAGGTTGTGAGTATATAATAAATTGAATATGTGTTGGTTTGTTGTGAATATAGGATTTATTTTCATCTCCAAGTGAGAAAATTCGAATATTTTGACTCGAGCTGAAGCACTTGTGAAAATATAAGTTTTCTCACTTCTCGGTGAAAATAAATCCTACATTCACTCAAAACAAACAAATATACTCTATATAATACAAATAAATATGATTTAAACAAGAAATATCACTATAAGTGACAAATGCCCACTAAAAAGTGTTTTTTTGACCTTTGACCTCCAAGTGTGACCTTGACCTTTGAGGTTCAGACCGTGATTTTTGCACGTGACCCACCCTCTCATTGTGATTAACATCTGTGAGAAGTTTCATGCAATCCCTTCATAACTTTCAAAGTTATGACTGAAACGAGACTATTTCAGATGGATTGATAAATGAACGGATGAACAAACAGACGGTGTGATTACAGTATGTATACCCCTTCAGGGGCATAAAAACAGCTCTAACGCAGCAACTATCTTTTTTACAGAATAAGCAGTTGAACAAAAACGCAAAACATATTTTAACAAGATAACAATAAATTTAAAATGGTCCCTATTAACTACATGATTATTACCAAACCAACTTCATCTGAAAGCTTGTATCGCAGTAAATGGATGTCATGGTGGCGAAACCTCATCACTTTTGATCGTGTTCACCGCTAAAAATTATCAACATGACACGTAATTCATGAATGTTTTTGCTTCCTTTTTAATATTTAAGCACTTTGTTCAACTATATAGCGCATATACACCATATACAAAGTGAGCAAAAGGTAATTTGATTCATGAAGTACTTTTTGAGATTAGCTTTCCGAAAACATACATGGTCATATGCTTTCTTTCATTTTCATGACTTCGGGAGGGATAATCTCAGATAGTACTGGATGAATCAAATAACCTTTTATGGCAGACAAAAGAGCTCATTTTGTTGGGGAATGTCCGCTTTAGTTGATAATGTAGAATAAATGTTTTCCATGAACCTGATGAAAAAGTTGCATGGATTCACCACCACGGATATACTGCAAAGGAAATTCCCAGGTTTTAATTGGTCAACATGGGGATGAGCCTCATACTTGCGACATGAAATCTGCCGATTATGCTCCTTCAGTTCTGGCATATCCACAAAACGCTTTCTGAACAAGTTACTCGAGTAAAGATCCTTTTTTATATACCTTCATAAATGTTCTTAAAATAAAACACAATAAAAATAAACAATTAAAATATAATATGTCCGTTATACAAAGGTTCATAGGTCACGGATATTGATTACGCACCTCCAGATGTCTAACACAGAGTGACCTCGTTAACACATGCCAACATGGTGATACAGAATCAGAAACCTTCAGTGTTGTGATATAAGAATTACATGGTTGGTAACTTAGAATTTCGACTGTATTTTGGTGAGTGTAAGAAAAGTGATAAATACGAGCCTCTGGCATGTATTATGTACTGAACATGTAATTTTTTTATCATGTAAACTGTTTAAATATCATAATTTACCTGAAAGAAAACAACAGCTTATTTGTGTTAGGATAGTCAATACAGCAAGATGGATGTTACTTAAATTTTGTTAATTATTGTGTCACGTTGAAAAAGGTGGATGAATCCCACTGAAACATTAAAGTGTAAAGTTATTGAGTTCACAACAAATTGCTAATGGACATAATGATTGACGGACAAGCCACCCTGGCCTTTGTCCAGAACTGCTAAATAGTGCCTATTGTTTGGGGCGCTTGGGGTTTTATGGCGCACCAACACAAGAAAGGTTATATGGTGCCAAACAGGGATGATGCCAGGCTCATCCTCCATTTACATCTAGATAAAAACATGGAGAATGGGCCTAGAACCTTCTAACCAGCAGAGTTGCTGCAAATTATATTGTAGACACTCAATTTACGATGGAATTGAATTGAATTGGGTTTTAAGGCGCACCAACACATGAAAGGTTATATGGCGCCTAACAGGCATGAACATGCCAGGCTCATCCTCCATGTACATCGAGATAAAATGGGCCTAGAACTTCTCACCCTGAACTGCAGAGTTGCTGCAAATTCTATCGTAGAAACTCCATTTACGCTGGTGCCACGTTTATTGTTTTTCTGCCACTGCTCTTTTGATGTGAGCGAGATGGCACCTAAAACAATGCAGGGATCATGATGAAGACTTTTAATGAACATGAACAAAAAATGATAAAATGAACATGAATTTGGGGGGATTCTACCCCTCTGCCTACCCCTCCAAAGGGATCTGCAGTGGCCCTACTCTTTGCCCCGTGACCAAACGGGGCCCCCGGGAACCACACGGGGCCATTTACGATGGAGCTACATTTCCACATTTGCATATGCGGTGTCGTGAAGAAGAACTTGAATGAGCATGATAAAAAAATGACAAAATGAACATGAAGTGGGGGTCCTACCCTTCTGCCTCTTGCGGGATTTGCAGTGGTTGTATTCTACCCAGGTTTTGAAAAACCTTGCGGCCTTCGGATAGTAAACATGTTTAAACAATACAATAGTAAAAGCAAAAGTTTTATCAATATAAATTTCTAAAATATTAAGACAAATCAGTTACATATATTCTAGACAGACACTCATGATAATCAGCCCCGTGTGGTTCTTTCATACCCGTTCATACTTACTGTAAACATATATCATTTCACAAGAATTTCTCAAATGAATGCAAAGCACAAATTACTTATTATAATTAAACAATGCCGTCATGAGAGCATTAAGAATTATAAATAAAATATTTCCTGTAAGATCTTTTGGACAGGATAGAAAACGTTCTAAAGTCAACAGTTCATACTAATGACTTACACGTGACTTCCTTTTAGTCAATGAAAACTACGTATTTAAAATGATATGTAATAATATACAACGCTGTTTATACATGTAATACATCATTTAATACATTTAGGAGCTTAAAGACCTTCTAAACTTCAAACAAATAAATTTCTAAACTTCAAACAAATAAATTTTCATAAACACAAACAACCATAACACAATAATATACCATAACTAATTTTATAAACGTTTATAAAGTATTTAAACATTTGCTTAACTTTTGTATTCAAACGAACAAATCTACAACAAGATAGTTTTCTATTCCGTCATTTCAATTTTTTGAAAGAGGTTTAATGAATGTGATTCCTAGCAAGCTCCATAAAATAACTTCAATATTGCACTGTACATGACAAACATCTGTGTTCATATCACCCACCAACCAGTGGAACTAAAAGAAATTTACTGCCAGTCAAAATTAAATGTCCAGGCTTACCACTTTGAAAGAAGGAACTGAGATCTGAAAACAGGAAGTTAAAGTAATCCAGGCAATGGACGATGACAATATGTCTGGGTAATATGAAATTAATGTTCAGGCCAAGATGCATGTGTTAGAACCCTCTTGTGCTGCTATCTATAAACAAAGCCTTACATGAAAACTTAATCATTTCTGTGCCTCCTTTGCCGCATCTGTTGAAAGGTGTTAAGTCATTTTCAGCACATTTTAGGCTATACATGAAGATCAATTTTTAGGTGGTTTGGTGTCCGTCGTCCGTCCGTAAACTTTTTTTGTAGCGACTACTCCTCTGAAACTACTGGATGGATTTTCATGAAACTTTACAGAAAGGTTGCCCATGATGTCTAGTTTATCCTAGCAAAAAGATCATGTTGATATGAAATCCATGATGGTCGCCAAAGCTAAATATAGATTTTTAAAAACAAGTTTGTAGCAGCTACTTCTAGAAAACTATGTGATATTGATATGGGACTTTTTCTAAAATTATCAGCATGACATGATGTTGGTCGTTGTCGAAAATCGTTTTGATTCGACGTTAAACATGGCTGCAATGACAATCTTTGTTTGCATAGAGTTATATAGTAAAAGCTTGTAGCGACTACTTCTCTGAAACTACTGGATGAATTTTCATGAAACTTCACAGGAATGTTGCTCTTGATGTCTAATTGATCCTAGCGAAATTTCAGGTCGGTCCGAAATTCAAGATGGCCACCACAGCTAAAAATAGATTTTTAAAAAACAATTTTGTAGTGACTACTTCTTGGTTCTTGTTGAAAATTATTTTGATTCGACATTAAACATGGCTGCCGCGGCCATCTTTGTTTACATAGAGTTATACAGTAAAAACTTGTAGCGACTACTCCTCTGAAACTACTTGACAGATGTTCATGATACTTCACAGGAATGCTGATCTAGCTATCAAAAACCTATCAGTAGAGCTTCAAGGTCATTGACGTCTTGTTTGTATACCTACCACCATCCGTAAGAATAGACTTTCTCTCTTGCAAGTCGTTCTCCCAGTGGGAATCGAAGCAGCAGCGGTGAGGTTAGACGGTTTCAAACACAGCGTCTTTACCATCCCAGCCACGGATGCAATTTTGTCATCTGAGACTTTTTACAAAGCAACATATGCTCGCATTTTAATTTAGTCCTGAGATCTGAGATGAGAAATAGTGGTATAGAACCTTCATAAAAGTGGATATTTCAGTATTTGGCACAATATCTGGCACCATCCTGATTGTTGTGCATTAAAGGCTAACAAACTTCTCCCTTGAATTCGGACCTGGCTTGAGTACTGGTACCCAACATGCAAGTGTTACTCATGTCAAAATGTGGGATCATGGGGATAATAGATATCCAGAAAAAGAGATGGACACACAAACTTAACATTGGACTTGAAACTGCCATTGGCAATGATGAAAAACATATAAATCTATTGGTATTGGTTTCTGAAAAGATACAAATGAGCTTTTATCTTTTAGCAAAATGATGCTGTTTCATGATTTAAAAAGCTTAACTACATTTCCATATCTCAGAGAAGCTCAACTACACTTCTTTTAGGCTTGTCTCTATCATCCAGACACACTCGAGCTGACTGCGAGCGCTAGCGAGCGTCTAGACTCATGGTTCATTAAAATGTTTAACCGACAGACTGCGCCAAACATCACAACTGACTGCGACGTGACGTCATTTTGACCGCAACATCAAAGTGCACGTTGTATTACGCACAACATTAATTCCAATCGATGTGTGCACATACAATAAACTTCGTTTTTTGTAGTTTTTAAAAACATAATATAATCTCTATTACAAAATGATGTTTAAAATTTATTTTTTAGTATTAATCGTGATCCGCTGACTTTGATTGGTGGCACTTTTATTACACAACATTGCGCGTAATTTTTGACGCCGTCGTGACGTAGGGGGTGATTCCCATAACAAACTGAAGTTGACCAATCAGCGGACGGTGATTTTTTTTTGTACAGACCTCGTTTTGATGTCACAAATTTTAAAGAACCTTTACTCCAGACCATCGTGTGGACTTCTTTGAGAGAAGTCTCCGAGAGGTCTGGATGATCGAGACTACTATTAGGCACAATAATGCTGGTCCATGTCTCAAAGAAGCTTAACTACACTTCTATTAAGCACAATAATGCTGGTCCATGTCTCAAAGAAGCTTGACCACACTTCTATATAGTCTTTATTTCAAATTCCTTGCTGAAGTATGGTGTTGTTGGTGTCATGGGGTGGTCAGTGTATGGAATCTGTGTGTCAGTCGGAGATAGGCAGATGTATGGCACGTGACAATTGTGGCGCTGGAGTGACGGATAGTACATCCTGTATACGAGATAAGCTGTCAAAATACCCAGTACACTGCCAATAGTTACATCTGAAATACCAAGATTGTCATAGTATTAAATACGCCTTTATTCGCTTATTAAGCAAGAAAGCTCACGTCAACATTAATTGTCTGGCCTCTAACACTTTATAGAAATAAAATATTAATAAAGGAAAGAGGGCTATAATTCTGAGTTATAAAACGTGTGTGTGTGTGTGTGTGTGTGTGAGTGTGTGTGTGTGTGTGTGTGGTTTTGATGTTTGCTACTTTTTTCTATTGCTTGTGTTTGTTGCTCCCGAAGTACCGTAACCCTTTTTCAGTGTTTATTAACTTGTTTGCTACTTTTTTCTATTGCTTGTGTTTGTTGCTCCCGAAATATCGCTTTTTCAGTGTTTATTAACTTCTTTTCTTGTATACTGCTTAAACTTCATACTCCTAAAATTAAGTGTTAAACTTCCTTTCAACATGATCTATGGCAAATAAAAACAAAGATAAATCAAACTGAAATACACAACTAAATACAAAAAATATTTATTTCCCACCTTGCCAATGATGATGATAATCTGCAGTTCGTGATACAGCTATCATGGTTGCCCATAGTAACGGCAGAATGAAGCAGATCAGCCTCCAGGCACTGCCCCGTCCGACTGAGGTAAACACGTGCAGTTTACCAGCAATATACAGCGCTAAGTAGCCCAAACACGAAAAGGATACTGAAATATAGTATAACATCATCAGTTTCCTAATCGAATGACTTTCGTTTACATAGCATACTGATAGTGATATCAGCTTAATACCACAATGGTGACCTTGGCGTCAATTTAAAATCATGAACATTTTGAATGCCATTTTTATTTGATATATAGGGAAGTCAACATGCGCAAAGAGACAGCCAGCATATGTGATGAGCAGAGAGAAAACGGTTCTGGAGGTTGCCAGCATAGTTGGTTATAGAGGGAAGTCAAAATGAGAAAAGGCATAGGTGGTTATATAGGGAACTCAAAATGAGCAAAGAGAAAATGCTAGGGGGACAGCCAGGAAATGTGGTTATAGAGGGAAGTCAAAATGAGCAAAGATAAAATGCTAGGGGGACAGCCAGCAAAATGCTAGAGGGACTGCCAGCAAATGTGGTTATAGAGAGAAGTCAAAATGAGCAAAGAGAAAATGCTAGGGGGACAGCCAGCAAATGTGGTTATAGAGGGAAGTCAAAATGAGCAAAGAGAAAATGCTAGGGGGACAGCCAGCAAATGTGGTTATAGAGGGAAGTCAAAATGAGCAAAGAGGAAATGCTAGGGGGACAGCAAGCAAATGTGGTTATAGAGGGAAGTCAAAATGAGCAATGAGAAAATGCTCGGGGGACAGCCAGCAAATGTGGTTATAGAGGGAAGTCAAAATGAGCAAAGATAAAATGCTAGGGGGACAGCCAGAAAAATGCTAGAGGGACAGCCAGCAAATGTGGTTATAGAGGGAAGTCAAAATGAGCAAAGAGAAAATGCTAGGGGGACAGCCAGCAAATGTGGTTATAGAGGGAAGTCAAAATGAGCAAAGAGAAAATGCTAGGGGGACAGCAGCAAATGTGGTTATAGAGGGAAGTCAAAACAAGAGGTCAATGACCTTGAAGCTCTACTGATTGATTTTGATTTCAGGAAGTAGTCGCTACAAACTTTTTTTTTGAAAATTTATTTTTAGCCATGGCGGCCATCTTGAATTTCCGGCCGACCTGAAATTTTGCTAGGATCAATTAGACATCAAGAGCGACATTCCTGAGAAGTTTCATGAAAATCTGTCAAGCAGTTTCAGAGGAGTAGTCCCTACAAGTTTTTATTATATAACTCTATGTAAACAAAGATGGCCGCTGACAGCCATGTTTAACATCGAATCAAAACGATTTTTGACAAGGACCAACATCATGTCATGCTGATCATTTTAGAAAAAGTCCCATATCAATATCACTTATAGTTTTCAAGAAGTAGTTGCTACAAACTTGTATTTTGAAAATCTATTTTTAGCCATGGCGGCCATCTTGAATTTCCGGCCGACCTGAAATTTTGCTAGGATCAATAAGCCATAAAGAGCAACATTCCTGTAAAGTTTCATGAAAATCCGTCAAGTAGTTTCAGAGGAGTAGTCGCTACAAGTTTTGATTATATAACTCTATGTAAACAAAGATGGCCACTGGCTGCCATGTTTAACGTCGAATCAAAATAATGTTCCACTCCGATAACCATCATGTCATGCTGATCATTTTAGAAAAAGTCCCATATCAATATCACTTATAGTTTTAAAGCAGTAGTCGCTACAAACTTATTTTTTAAAAATCTATTTTTAGCTGTGGCGGCCATCTTGAATTTCTGGCCGATCTGAACTTTTGCTAGGATCAATTAGACATTAAGAGCAACATTCCTGTAAAGTTTCATGAAAATCCGCCAAGTAGTTTCAGAGGAGTAGTCGCTACAAGTTTTTACTATATAACTCTATGTAAACAAAGATGGCCGCTGGCAGCCATGTTTAACGTCGAATCAAAACGATATTTGACAAGGACCAACATCATGTCATGCTGATCATTTTAGAAAAAGTCCCATATCAATATCACTTATAGTTTTCAAGAAGTAGTCGCTACGAACTTGTATTTTGAAAAATTATTTTTAGCCGTGGCGGCCATCTTGAATTTCCGGCCGACCTGAAATTTTGCTAGGATCAATTAGACATCAAGAGCTACATTCCTGCGAAGTTTCATGAAAATCCGTCAAGTAGTTTCAGAGGAGTAGTCGCTACAAGTTTTCATTATATAACTCTATGTAAACAAAGATGGCCGCTGGCAGCCATGTTTAACGTTGAATCAAAACGATTTTCGACAAGGACCAACATCATGTCATGCTGATCATTTTAGAAAAAGTCCCATATCAATATCACTTAGAGTTTTCAAGAAGTAGTCGCTACAAACTTGTTTTTTAAAAACCTATTTTTAGATTTGGCGGCCATCTTGGATTTCACATCAACATGAATTTTTGCTAGGATCAACTAGACTTCATGGGCAACATTTCAGTAAAGTTTCATGAAAATCCATTCAGCAACTTCAGAGGAGTAGTCGCTACAAAAAAAAGTTTACGGACGTACAGACAGACGGACGCCGCACCACGGCATAAGCTCTGCTGATCTCTGATCAGTCGAGCTAATGAGCAAAGAGAAAATGCTAGGGGGACAGCCAGCAAATGTGGTTATAGAGGGAAGTCAAAATGAGCAAAGAGAAAATGCTTAGGGAGACAGCCAGCAAATGTGGTTATAGAGGGAAGTCAAAATGAGCAAAGATAAAATGCTACCCCCGGGGGACAGCCAGCAAATGTGGTTATAGAGGGAAGTCAATATGAGCAAAGATAAAATGCTCGGGGGACAGCCAGCAAATGTGGTTATAGAGGGAAGTCAAAATGAGCAAAGAGAAAATGCTCGGGGGACAGCCAGCAAATGTGGTTATAGAGGGAAGTCAAAATGAGCAAAGATAAAATGCTCGTGGGACAGCTAGTATACATGTAGCTGATTATAGATGGAAGTCAAAATGAGCATAGAGAAAATTCTCAGCATAGTTGAAAATCATGAAGCGCGATTGTTTTGAGACTGACCATTTACTAGAAAGTTATCTCTGCATATAGAATTAATCATATGATACCAGAATGTCGGTATACCACTTACACGCTGAATGTCCACTGGGAAAACTTTTACGCCCATCAATAACAACTTTAAGTTCGCCATTACAATGCATAGGGTCGCCTATGTTACCATCAGGAAAACAACGTTCTAGGAAATCAGGACGAGGCCTGAAAAATAAAATGCATCTTTGTCTTTGATCTGAATATATCAAAAGCTTGGCTTGTGCCATTATTGAACAAGAGCTGTCGGAGGACGGTGTGCTGGACTTTCGATGCTTCGTTTATTATTAGGAAACTAATATGCAGCAGAATTATAGCACCTGTCTCTGTTTCTCGAGTTCTTTTCGTGACAGTAAATATATGTGTAAACTTTCATTGAATCCTTCAAGGGATTCTGAGATACGACGAAAAATGTGCATCAAACTATTTTAATTATTGTTAATAATGATCTGAAAATATGCAAGTTATTTAGAAACTAACAGGATGCTGCAATCTTTAAAAAATATCAAGACTGCCATGTATCCCTTTAAATGTTATATCAACCATTTGGGTGATACTTGGGTGCATCTCCGTGGCCCAGTGGTTAACAATGTTGCGTTGTAAACCTTCTCGCCTCTCACCGTTGTGGGTTCGAATCCCACTGGGAGCTCGAATTGTAAATGAGGAAGGGTCGATTCTTATGGATGGTGGGAGGTGTACAGTACTGATTCTACCCAGGAAAAGTGGGTGGTCTGCCTCCACCATAAAAAAAATCGACTGTCATATATAACCCGACATGTTGAAAATGACGTAAAACACCATACAAACAAACACACAAAACCACTTAGGTAGATCACATTCATTAGGAATATCGAGCATATATCAGGTTAATGAATTTCCTTATATGTTATCATGAATGCCCAGAACTTCTTAACTATATGACTAGAAGCAAGTTCCAAGGAACACTTCTGTCACCTGCCCTACGCATATTTCAGACAGTTATGAGCTTGGTTAGGTTGTAGGTTAAGTTTTATGAAAAGAGGCACAACTCTGTCAAAATGAAAGTCAGAGTTATTAGACGTGTGTAACAACATTCCTTGAGGTAAGATGAAAATGTGTGTGAAATTTTATGAACACAGGTCAAGTTACGGCCAAGGTTAGGCAGAAGATTACAGTGTGATGATGACGAAATATGATGACATGATGAACAAAGTTATCCCTACGTGTCTGCCATGCTACGCGATATAATAAAATGGCCCCAGGGACTTTATTTGTATAAAACTGATTCTCCATGTCAATACGGTGCGTCATGACGACCTTGACCCACAAAACAATAGGGTTTCCCCTGTCAGCTAGGGCAAATTTAATGTGTCTATGAAGATTTACGAGCCTAGGTTTTACACTTTTGGAGTTATAGCACAGAATGCAGATGTCCGTAGACGGGCAGACTAGGTGGTTCCCATAAACCACCCTCTTACACTTTGTTTGGCAGGAGTATAATGAAATGACAACAATGAAGAACGATTTACCTGCCAACTCCCATCTTGATAACGTTTGTTATAGAGCCTGCCAAGAATATGGACAAACATGCCCCTGCAAAGAAAATAAATGTAACTGGGTTTAGGAACAAAACTGCTGCATATATGTAACTGGGTTTAGGAACAAAACTGCTGCATATATGAACATTATTGAAATAAATTTGTTATGGTGTAAAGCTTTTCATGTTCTATTTTTTCTCAATATTTTCATGTTTATATATTTTATAACAAGGATTATTAAAGGTAGTGGAAATAACTACTGAGGACGGAAGTGGTTTACGAATTTATGGTATCTTAGTACCAGTTCATATGTATAATGGTCTTCATTAGTAAATTCTATTTATTTTTATTATTATTTATATATACCAATGTATTCAAAATGGTGAGGTTGTGGGTTGGATGCCCGGCCGGATAACACCAAATACTTTTAATTACCACACATTTTCAAGGAAAGCATCTTTTCCAAAGCTAACATTTGAATACAACACACAGTTCACAGCTGTATTTTTTTTAATCAGTATTGTTAGAACTACAATTAAATGCTACAAAACAATAATATTACATACCTAGAAGTGCCTGTACAGCATCCACCTTGTCTTTCTTGAACATGTAAAATATGGCCACTATTACTGGAGGGGTCCCAAACACGGTCAGCTGGAAAATAAACAGTGTGTGTAATTATTCATAATTTTGATAGGGCATCATAAAAAAAACTGACCAGAAATAAGACGTACCAATACATTCTGGTAGGTGATAAACTCGGTCTTTATCCTTGATGTTCAACCAAGTTTACTCTTGACATTAAGATATCTACAGTGTGATTAGTTTAATACCCTGCATATTTCATGCACATTCATGCAAACTGATTCTATATATGTTTATTTTAAAATCAAAATATTGAAAACTTTCATCGTTTTACTCTGCCAAAGGTTTTTATTTTACTATAGCACCTAAGGATAAAAACAGAGTAACACAAATTTATCACCTACTGAAATAAAATAAAATCTCAACAGCTCTGCAACAGAAAAATTATGAATTTATGTATGTACAAGTAGAGTTGTCTCTTGTATAGTTTATTTTTAAGTTTATGTCTTGGTCATCAACTTTACTTTGACTCTACTTTAATACATGTATATGACTGTTTAATACGGCTTCTTTTATTTCTAAGTTATACAGTAAGGGTGACTTACCCATAGGTACAAGCTTGGATAATAGTCATCAGTTCTTGGGAAGCTATACAACCAGAACTCCTCTTTCTGAATCTCGCGAAAAAATGGACGGGCTTTGTCTGTATAACTAAAGCAAAAAAAAAAAAAAAAAAAAAGCTTTCATAATTTGATTTTTGCTTGAAGAATCATAAAGAATGTGGTCAGCTTGTCCATGTTTATACAGTAATCAAACACAATACAAGCAGTATTTTGCAACTATATATAAAAAAAGAAAACAATAAAATAGTTACATGTTGACCCCTCAGTTGTAAGAGACATTTAGCAATATATTAAATTAAATCAAAAGCAAGCACATTTGTGGATGCTTATCTCGTTTTGGTATACCGTATATGTAAATGTGATAAATGAACCTAAGATTGTGTGCCTTTAAATTATAAACAAATTTAATTTAAGAGGTAGTATATCTAAAGTATAATTAAACTATGGGCAGTTTAATAAACACAGCTTATACTCTTATTTTATATTTTTAACTAAATGCATCATAAATAACTTAGCATAAAAATCTTTTAAAGTACCGTGTTAGTCCATGACAATTGAGAAGTAGAGATTAGTCTCTGAAGAGTAGTTAAACTTACAAGAAAAATATGATTAGAAATAATCTGACAATGATCTCCGTCTTCATAGACGTTCCACTTGGAGATTTCATGTCGTCGTCTGCTGCATCTGGGTCACCCAAAGGTTTGCTGAAAATAGAAGTGTTGTCTGCTACATCTATGTCACTCAAAAGGTTGCTGAAAATAAAATTGTAGGAGTATCAACACTGCCTATCGTCTATGATTTTCATTAAAGATGTCCTGATGCAGGACTAATATATAGATTTAAATAGAAATTGTGCAGAACTAAAAAAAGAAGAAACTGAAGACGGCCTGTTATCATGGTAGATATACAAAAGAGCGCTTGAAATGCTTTTTAATACCTACTTGGAAATGGACCAAAGACAGCCAGTCCTTGCTTGATATTAAAGACTGTGTTTGACATATATTTCATTTTTTTGCTTTCATCTAACCCAGGACCCGTGGCTTACTGGCAGGGTGAGTGCTCTACCAACTGATCTCACCGGGTATCCAGTATCTCCACATTCCTCCCCTTTTAAATGTTAAGAACTGATGCAGATCTTCCCGTCTTTCCAGACTCCCCGATGCCGCTAAACCATGGGGGTGGGCTTGGGGAGTGTGGCCAGTATGGGACCCATTGCTTACAGGGCGAGTGCTCTACCAATGCTAACCGGGACAAGTCAACATGTACCCAATATCAACACAGAAATTAACTAGGACTTTTTTGACTGGCATGTGTTTACAGTGGCACGGCGCCGTATGTAGATCTGTCATGTATTGGTTTTGGTTATGAATTATTTCGAATTGCAAAACAAAGTTTTGCGAAATTTTCTATCAGTATCAGATGTCTAAATATTAGATGCATGCTAAGAATTGTAATTTCATCAGCACCTCGCAAGATCAGCACCATTCATAATTTGCCACGAACCTATTATGAAAACTACTGTAACACCGGTTTCGATTTCGACATTAGATAAATCTAAAGTATAAATTTAATTATTATAAATATGTTCCAGATTAATGTTATTATCATAGTATAATTGAGTCACACTGTGATAAAAGTCCTTAATTAATCTTAAATAAAAATATCAAATAAAATCAGACGCAATGAGTGTTTTTCACTGAGATAATTTGTCTAAAATATAACCGTTAGATGTGCCTAACATAAAAAAAATACATGTCAACAGAACAGAATCTCAGCTAAATAAAATTGAATAGTGATTGCAAATTCATTACTAAAGTCTCTGTCATCGTAAATCCATGACATTTAATGGTAGATTGTTAGACAAGTAACATGAAGTTAGCTCCAAAAGTGATCACAGGAGTTTTACATGCACAGAATAAAAGTGCATGTGATTGGTAAGTTATAAATTATTGGCAGTAACTGCGGAAGGAAGCAGTAGTTCCGCAGTTCTGTCATGTTCTCTGTAACTGCAAGATACTCCCATCCTTCATATTGAAGATTATAAGGAGGTCAGTTTATTATGGTGCAGGAACGACCACCGAAATTTCTTAGTTATAACCAGCCCTCAACCCTCCAACCTCCGCATGCAAAAAACTAGATTTGTCACACAACGTTACCGACAAATATTCAACACTGAGCAAGGATCCAAAGTTTATTCCCGGCATTGATAGCGGCATCAGCGGTTTCACAGACGGTGCGCTAGACCGCTTGGCTATGGTGGTTCCAGTTGACAGGGCTTGAGGTTAACTAATGGACAGCTTGCCCACAGTTTACGGACAGCTTGCCCAAGTGCAAGTTAACTCTGAAATTTACTTGCCCATGCCAGTTTGTTGCCAATTTATTCAGACGGTCACCCAGTTTTGAAGTTACCCAACGGGATTTAGCCTTTGAAACTTTACCTGCCCGATCAATGTTTTACCTGCCCGTGGCAAGCGGACAGTCCTTAACATCGAGCCCTGGTTGACATATATCTATACATCCTGCAACAACCTCTTCCAAGTATTATGTGTATTAATGCGTGTGCATAGTTGGTAAAATAGTGAAAGTGAAAGACAATTTCAAAAAGTCATGATAAGTGAGACCACCAACCTAGTAGTGTAACCTACTTCATTTTGCATTTTTGCAAGGAGATTAGTTAGTTTAATCCATCTTGCAGCTCTATGTTGAACCGTGGCCAGTTTGTGTTTATATTAATTGTGTTGCAGTCTTCGCATTAACCCACTAGCCGGAAGCTAGTGGGCTAGTGTTTTTTTTTAATTTATGTACCGTATTTACCGTATAAGTTGGGGCAGGATTAATTAATTACAATAATTTATGTCCCAAACGATACTTGTTCAAAAAATAATCATTTTTTTTATTGGCCCAAATAATATAACGGACTTAATTTGGGGTTAAATTTCGGTCAAGTGGAAATCCATTAAACTATCCTGACTATCGTGATTCAAATTAACAACGTCTTACCGCAGAACCTGTTTTCTTTAATCCATTAATAACAATCGACTAATTAGAAATATCAATTTCTTACTGCAAAGTTTATCACTTTCATTTTAATCCATTAATAAACCAATCCTTTTGTACACTGTAATTATTCCTCCCTAAACGTGCACTTGTTTATAAACGATGAAAAGATCAGGCAAAACGTCCTGGCTTTGTAGTCAAACACAAGCATTTGATGTGCCGACATGCCGACGTAGTTTCTTTGATCTTTGTCAAAGTGGTGAAATTGTGTCGCAGCTTGCGTCTATTGTAGGGCATGCTTAAAGGAGAACCATTGTGAAATTTAAACACTATTTATAAATGAAGTTTGATGCAGTGAAGATTACCGGTTTAAACAATAGCGTCCCTAATTGTCAGATAAAATATATATTAAAATACGTTAAAATACGGCAAATAGCATCCCTTTAAATGAAGTTTGATGCAGTGTTGTAAGGACTGAATTTCCTGGTGTATCAGAAATTAACTGTGAAATAGCCTAGAGCGAGGATTACCGGTTTAAACTAAAGCGTCCCTTTAATTTAGCTGACATTGTGATCAGCTGGTAAAATCAGTGCGATGCCGTGAGCAACTGACTGCAATGAAAGAAAAACTAAGAAAATATCGTTATTATTTTATTTATTTATTTTTATAGGTTGGTAGCACATGATTCACGTCTTTCGTCAGGTGCTTCTAGATTGTTGACATATCTTCTTTCCGACTCTCATCGCTCAAACCGTCATGTTGTCGACTCCAATATTCAGCTTAAAAATAAAGCACTACATTTAAATGAACGTACTTAACTATGGACAGTATAAGAATTAAACTGTGAAATAGCCTGGAGCGAAGATTACCGGTTTAAACAATAGAGTCCCTTTAATTTAGCTGACCTTGTGATCAGCTGGTAAACACGTGTGTAAAATCAGTGTGATGCTGCGAGGAACAGACTAGAAATAACCGGCTAGTTTTATCGCAGTGCATAAATACAAGGTACGATAACTAATTGAATATGAAATAATTATTTAAACTAACAATCACTTATATAAAATACTATAATTATTTCACAGTTCAATTCAAATTGTGATTGCTAGCATTTTGTCGCACACGTCTAGATTCCAACGTCACACGTCACTTCCTGTGTGCGTAAGTATATAATTACCAGATTTACTCAGTGCTTTAATAACTAGTTAGTTCACTGACTTATTTTATGCATTTTTTTTACATTAATTTTGATCATGATTTTGGCAGAATTTGGTTGATGTCCCAATTAAAATTATCTGAAAATTTTGAAATTTTTTGAAATTTTTAATATGGCCCAAAGTAAAAATAATTATTTTCCTAAAATGCAAGGTTGCCCCAATCCTTACGGTGCCCCAACTTATACGGTAAATACGGTAGTCCGGATAAAGGAAAATTGAATATGTAAGAATTGGTGCTAGTGACACATTTTAATTCAAGGAAGCTAGGACTGCACACAGAGGAGGCCTACTCCACCTGGGACTTTAATACACCGTCTTCCTTATGAAGCAATCCTTCAGTTACTAAAGATCATTTGTGCTGTGCTGGGTTAATCAATACTTAAAGTATCGTCTTTCTATCTGTTTTCGACCACCATTTGATTTCGACCGACGGCGGAAATTACGTCTGCGCACATTTACTATGCAAATTTCGTCATCATATTTCATGATCGTCTGCTAAATTAATAGTTCTAAACAATAACAGACAATAACAGACAACAATTGCAAATAATTAGTTTTTTTAAGGTTATGGATAATTTTCCTATGGATAGTTGACCTCTTTACCAGTGTTTTCGTCATTAAATGTATCCCATCAACAAATTTTATTTACTCGTAAAATGAGAAGTAGTAAATGGGTAATATCAAGGGTGGGGTACCTGAATAAACCATGAAGCAATATCGTTGTTTGTGTTAAAAACATCTGGTAATTGTTATGTTAGTACATTTCCTACGTGACATGTGACCTAAATTCCTGACAAGCAGATGGACATATTTTGAAAACAGCAGAAGACAATAATTTTAATGTTCCACAGTATTGAAAAAAATCGATTTTAGGGTGATGAGGGTAGACATTTAGTCATTTTTTTTCATAGAAAATAAGTACGGGTTTGTTTCTTCTTGTTAAATTAAACAAGAGGTCAATGACCTTGAAGCTCTACTGATTGATTTTGATTTCAGGAAGTAGTCGCTACAAACTGGTTTTTTGAAAATCTATTTTTAGCCGTGGTGGCCATCTTGAATTTCCAGCCGACCTGACATTTTGCTAGGATCAATTAGACATCAAGAGCAACATTCCTGTGAAGTTTTATGAAAATCCGTCAAGTAGTTTCAGAGGAGTAGTCGCTACAAGTTTTCATTATATCTCTATGTAAACAAACATGGCCACTGGCAGCCATGTTTAACGTCGAATCAAAATAATGTTCGACTTGAATAGCCATCATGTCATGCTGATCATTTTAGAAAAAGTCCCATATCAATATCACTTATAGTTTTCAAAAAGTAGTCGCTACAAACTTGTATTTTGAAAATCTATTTTTAGCCATGGTGGCCATCTTGAATTACTAGCCGACCTGCAATTTTGCTAGGATCAATTAGACATCAAGAGCAACATTCCTGTGAAGTTTTATGAAAATCCGTCAAGTAGTTTCAGAGGAGTAGTCGCTACAAGTTTTCATTATATAACTCTATGTAAACAAACATGGCCACTGGCAGCCATGTTTAACGTCAAATCAAAACAATTTTCGACAAGGACCAACATCATGTCATGCTGATCATTTTAGAAAAAGTCTCATATCAATATCACTTAAAGTTTTCAAGAAGTAGTCGCTACAAACTTGAATTTAAAAAATCTATTTTTAGCTTTGGCGGCCATCTTGGATTTCACATCAACATGAATTTTTGCTAGGATCAACTAGACTTCATGGGCAACATTTCTGTAAAGTTTTATGAATATCCATCCAGTAGTTTCAGAGGAGTAGTCGCTACAAATAAAAGTTAACAGACGGACGGACGACGGACGCCGCACCACGGCATAAGCTCTGCTGATCTCTGATCAGTAGAGCTAAAAATGGTTGATATTTTTTCATTTTTTTCTACGCTGCCAGCTAGTGTGAATTTAGGTCAACACATTTGCATAAAATTGCCCGTATGAAAATACTGCATCTCGGGATAAAAGCTATAATAAATAAGGTGATCGGAAACACATGTCGTTCCCTGGAAACAAACAAGTTGAGGTCATCCATTTACAAATGTTATCGGATGGAAAATAAACAAAATGTAATCAAAGTCGCGGTAGTTTTTGTTGCAGTTTGATTATTTTATTTTAGCTAACATCATATTATGTCAAAAATATAATGTATTACTGAGATATGTAATTAACTGCCGTTAAGTGGTCGTAAACTAAGAGGTCGAGGATACTTTATTATATATGTGATGTTTAAAAGGATTTGTTTACAGTGATATTCTACAACTTTATTCATAACTATGACAGAACTGTTACTGTTGATAGATGGGTGCCAGTTTGTACAGTGACGGGGATAAGGAGTAAACGCATCCACTGTGCTGACCGAGGTTATTGCTGTGGGTAATTCATTCCACTGTACAACAATCCTGGGGTAGAATGAGTATTTGTAAGAATCCTTGTATGGATCTGTTTGAAGCAATTTAGGTTACTTAATTTGTCTTGTCTAAGAAAATAAAAAGGTATGCCGTAAGTTTATATATATTGACTATAACACAATACCTACATTTCAGGGGATGGCAAGGACAAGTGGCCTATGGATGTAACAATTTTGTGGTGGTGGTCGACCCTGCAACCATTCAGGTTCATAAAATATTTCTAAGTATTATTTTTGAATTATCTCTTATAAATAAAAAAACAGCTAATTTAATTCCAGCTTTATGATAAAGTAAGCATAGTTGGAATCCACGTTTGATTGATTGAGTTATCACTCCATTCATCACGATAAATGGAGTATAACGTGAATGAAATAGATTTAATATAAAATTATACAAATGATATATTTACAGGTGCTACAAGTTCTGGACAAACACAGAGCCACAGTAGTCAAGGTAATGTATGAGTTCTACTGGTAAGCTATTGGACTTACGTGCTTTGCTTTGCGCACCTCTATGAAGGGGTCTCGCGAAATTGCTTCAAACTCCGCTATGATCTGACCGGCTTCGCTTTTTTATCCATGCAGAGCGAAGTTCATGTCTTCGTAAATTTAGGATGTGATTAACAATTACGTTCTTACAAGAATCGCGTCACTTAAGTGTAAATGACATACATCCTGGTTATCACCTGCAGGAAGATGTAGAGAATATTTGTTATTTTTTAGCTCTACTGGCCGAAGGCCAGCAGAGCTTATGGGATGCCGAGTTGTCCGCCGTCCGTCCGTTGTCCGTCGTCCGTCCGTCGTTAACTTTTGTCTCGTTAAGACGATAGGGCCTTCATTTTTCATCCGATCTTTACCAAACTTTAACAGGTTGTTAATAACAATGAAAGCTCGAATGAGTTCGAAAACCAGCCAGATCGGACAAGTAACAACGGTGTTATGGCTCTTGATTTAGTTAAAAATGCTATATTGCTATATTTTGCCTCGTTTAGACGATAGGGCCTTCATTTTTCATCCTATCTTTACCAAACTTTACCACATTGTCAATATCAATGAAAGCTCTGACAAGTTCGACAACCAGCCAAATCGGACCAGTAAGAGCGGAGTTATGGTCCTTGATTTAGTTAAAAACGCTATATTGCTATTATTTGCCTCGTTAAGACGATAGGGCCTTCGTTTTTCATCCTATCTTTACCAAGCTTTACCACATTGTTAATATCAATGAAAGCTCGGACAAGTTCGAAAACCAGCCATATCGGACTAGTAACAGCGGAGTTATGGCCCTTGATTTAGTTAAAAATGCTATATTTTGCCTCGTTAATACGATAGGGGCTTCATTGTTCATCCGATCTTTACCAAACTTTATCAGATTGTTAATGTTGTTGAAAGCTCGAACAAGTTTGAAAACCAGCCTTATCGGACCAGTAACAACAGAGTTATGGCCCTTGATTAGGTAAAAATGTTATATTTTGCCTCGTTAAGACAATAGGGGCTTCATTGTTCATCCGATCTTTACCAAACACTATCAGATTGTTAATATCAATGAAAACTCGAACAAGTATGAAAACCAGCCATATCGGACTAGTAACAGTGGAGTTATGGCCCTTTATTTAGTTAAAAATGCTATATTTTGCCTTGTTAAGACGATAGGGGCTTCATTGTTCCGATCCTTACCAAACTTTATCAGATTGTTAATATCAATGAAAGCTTGGACAAGTTCGAAAACCATTCATATCGGACCAGTATCAGAGGAGTTATGGCCCTTGATTTAGTTCAAAATGCTATATTTTGTCTTCTTAAGACGGTAGGGCCTTCATTTTTCATCCGATCTTTACCAAGCTTTATCAGATTGTTAATGTCAATGAAAGCTCGGTCAGGTTCGAAAACTAGCGAGGTCGGACCAGTAACAGCGAAGTTATGGCCCTTGATTTTGTTAAAAAATGCTATATTTTGCCTCGTCATACGATAGGGCCTTCATTTTGCATCTGATCTTTGCCAAACTTTACCAGATTTTATGTTGTTTTTTTGTATTATTATTTATTTACTTTATTAATTTAATTTTTTTTTATTTTTTTTTATTGACTTTTTTTTATTTATTTATTTTTTATTTTTTTTATTTTTTTATTTTTTTAATGTTTATTTTTTATTTTTTGGAATTTTTATTGTCTCTACTGGCCAAGTTCGAAAACCAGCCAGATCGGACCAGTAATGGCAGAGTTATAGCTCTTGATTTAGTTAAAAATGCTATATTTTTCCTCTTTAAGATGATAGTCACTCGCTTCATTGATGTTATAAGAGCCATATAAGCCAGTAGAGCGTCCACAGGCCCTCTTGGGCCTCTTGTTTCATCGATTCTCATGAGTGACATAACGAGTGGCTACATAACGAGTGGCATAGCCACTCGTGAGAATACTGTTTTTGGAGCTCACAAGATCATTTTGAAATAAAATGAAAAAAATAAATATATTTTATGCTTCCATCAGTGTTCTTGTTTATAACCGTTTCACTACAGATCACTAGTAAATACACAACATAAAATAGTTCTGAATTTTTTATTTCGGTAAAAATATTTTCTGTAAAATAAACAAGAAAATTTAATTAAAAAGTTATAAAATATAGTTGTCACATCAAACATCCAACTATCAGCATGAACATGATTCAACATTATATTGTTAAAGGGAGATAATCACGATAGAAACAAATAGTTCCAAAAACTTTATGGTAATTTCACTGTTTGAAAACAGTGGATTACTACTTTTATTTCACAGAGAAAATTATATAAATCACTGTAAAATATAAAATGAATGGATTTCACATCAAGTATCCAGATCTGTAG
Source organism: Cyrtodaria siliqua (assembly GCA_037043455.1). Taxonomy (NCBI): domain Eukaryota; kingdom Metazoa; phylum Mollusca; class Bivalvia; order Adapedonta; family Hiatellidae; genus Cyrtodaria; species Cyrtodaria siliqua. The sequence goes on from JAWPHD010006565.1 coordinate 29,141, forward strand.
ATAATTTTTGAATGCAATGAGTATAGTTGTTACTCATCAGATTTAAAATGAATGAGTAACTAGGAACATGTTCCGAGTATTTTTGTAATTTTTAATGCCGAGTTGTCCGTCGTCCGTCCGTCGTCCGTCGTCTGTTGTTAACTTTTGTCTCGTTAAGACGATAGGGCCTTCATTTTTCATCCGATCTTTACCAAACTTTAACAGGTTGTTAATATCAATGAAAGCTTGGACAAGTTCGAAAACCAGCCATATCGGAATAGAAACAGCGGAGTTATGGCCCTTGATTTAGTTAAAAATGCTGTATTTTGCCTCGTTAAGACTATAGGAGCTTCATTGTTCATCCGATCTTTACCAAACTTTATCAGGTTGTTAATATCAATGAAAGCTCGGACAAGTTCGAAAACCATTCTTATCGGACCAGTAGCATCGGAGTTATGGCCCTTGATTTAGTTCAAAATGATATATTTTGCATCGTTAAGGCGATAGGACCTTCATTTTTCATCTGATCTTTACCAAACTGTATCAGATGGTTAATGTCTATAAAAACTTGGTCAATTTCGAAAACCAGCCAGATCGGACCAGTAACAGCGGAGTTATGACCCTTGATTTTGTTAAAAATGCTATAATTTGCCTCGTCGTACGATAGGGCCTTCATTTTGCATCTGATCTTTGCCAAACTTTACCAGATTTTATGACTTTATTTTTATATTAGTATTTTTTTTATATTATATATATTTTTTTAATTTCTTTTTATTAATTTTTTTATATATATATTTTTATTTATTTTTTTATTTATTTTTTTATTATTTTTTTATTTATTTTTTAATTTTAATTTTTCTTTTTAATTATTATTAGTATTTATTGATTTTTTTGATTTTTTTTTTAAATATGTTTTTTTTTAATTTCTTTTTTTCCATTTTTTTTTTTTAGCTCTACCAGTCGGACCAGTAACAGAGGAGTTATGGCTCTTGATTTAGTTAAAAATGCTATATTTTGCCTCGTTAATGCAGTATGGCCTTCATTTTTCATCTGATCTTTACCAAACTTTACCAGATTCTTTAGTTATGGCCCTTGATTTAGTTTAAAAGCTGTTTTTTGCCCGAAACTTTCAAAAAACGTAAATGGCAGTCACTCGCTTCATTGATGTTATAAGAGCCATGTTAGCCAGTAGAGCGTCCACAGGCCCTCTTGGGCCTCTTGTTTTTCAATAGTTCATGCTTTCAGAGATTTAATTGATGTGAATTAATACATTTTAAAAGAAACACGTTCTAGGTCTATGATGTTAAGTAAAAAGAAAGACAGTATGGCCTTTGTTTGTAATATTAGACTTATGCTTAGAACAATTCTCATCATGTACATGTAAATATGGGATAAAACATCATGTACATGTAAATATGGGATAAAACATCATGTACATGTAAATATGGGATAAAACATCATGTACTTGTAAATATGGGATAAAACATCATGTACATGTAAATATGGGATGAAACATCATGTAGATGTATTATGTACATGTAAATATGGGATAAAACATCATGTACATGTAAATATGGTATAAAACTGTTCAACAGGACAATACATAAAAATGTAATAATCACGATTTTTAAAAATTTGGAGTATTTGTATAAGTCAAGTTAATGAGTAAAAAAAGTATGAGTACACTACTCAAATACTCAGCTTGTCTACAGCTCTGCAGTATCATATTAGGGATAATATCACCTTGTCTACAGCTCTGCAGTATCATATTAGGGATAATATCACCTCAATAATGTTCTTCTGTATGTACTTCCTGCATTCCTTTATCTCAGTGCAAATTGAGCGGGTATATGGAAGTCTTTTTCCTTATGGTGTAAGATCACCCTTTTATTTGGTGCAGCATAGAACATATTAATCATAAACACACATGTTTGGTCAGCAATTTGTTCACCATTTTGGGATTGGTAACGGTATCCATTGGGAAAATTCGCATTGTTTTTGTTTTGCCTTAAATTGGGAGTTTTTCACTATCAGACAAAAGCAATATTGTTTGCTATAAATACTTAGCAAACACATTTTGCCATTGAGAATGGTACCATTTTTCGGTACCACTTGTATAAGGAAAGAAACACTGTAGGTGATTGTAACTATCATTACGTGGTCCGTGTATTCACTTTCATACCCCATCCAACCCGTTCTCCAAGAAGCAAATATGGGGTTGTCTGGGGTGTGAAATAAAACCTTAATTTCAGCTTAATAATACAGTTTGCATATTGTAAAATTAAAACATTTAATAGGTAATTTTAAACAGGTCATCGTTGTTTTTTAAATAAAAAAATGTTTTAAACGTGTTTTATTGTCGAAATATCTATTATAAAATGCTGCTAATATAAGCTTTCCCATCGCTTAATGGAATTAAGGCAGGATCACGTAATGATAAGTTAACCTTGTTTGTGTGACGCGTTCAATTCATTTTCGTCATTATGGTGCATTGTAGGTAAAATGGGCAAGAGAGAACTATCACCACGATATCGGTAGTCCCTACACGCTGAGGCTGGCATCCGGCGACAATAATGGCAGCATTGTTATCTGGGATGTCAGTCAGGGCGTCGCAAAAATAGAATTCTCCGATGGAAACAAGCCCATACAAGGTAAACAACTTCTAAACTTGTACATTCAAAGTCTGTTTATCGAGGGTTGGCTGCAAAACTATTGTAACTGCATATAAATATTAAAAACAAGATACAATGTTTTGCATTTAGGAAAACAAGGAAACCAGTCCATACAAATAAAACAAGCTAACTAACCAAATGACTCTTAATTGCACTACAAAACATTTTTTCAAAACTCTGTTTATGTGTTCAGGTCATATAATAATGTTTAAATGCTGATTAAAAGTATAGATTTTTTCACTGGTTCTTAAAATACACGAAAAATGAATTATGATTTGGTAGCTCTTAATTCGACGCTCCAGTTATGGGGGTTTGGCCTGGCTGGTTAAAGCTTCTTGTATTTGTCTATAGAGACTGTATTCTCAAAATAGGTAAAAAAGTATGAAAGGAGAAATTTGGAAATCGTTGAACACGATAAAAAATATTGCAGTCTCAGTTTGATTAACACCGTTCATGAATGGTAGTGAAAAGTGCTTGCTACCGTTCACGCCCTCTATCCCCGGGTTGAGCAGAACTCAATATTTAAAATGCCAATATTACATAAATTTGAGCCATCCCGAAGATGGTATGCATATAACAGTGAACAAGGAACCTTCAGTGCAGTATTTTTACACCATTCTATGGCCAGCGGCGTAAGTAAGTCTTAATCATATATATTGCCGTCAGTAGGTTTAGAAACATTAGATACCCCCAATCATTCAGTATTTAATAGGAAACAAGAACCAAATCATTCATGGGAGTCTAACGCACACAACAGAAATCCTGCAATCTGATTGGCTGGCTTTACAAAATATGTGACTATTGTGCCTAACCAGGGTTCAACACTAACTTAGGTCCGCTGGCCCGAGGACACCTGATTTTCGGAGGACACCACTTTCCTAAAGATTAGTGGCCCGATGGGCCTGCTATTTTAATTTAATAAATTACAGGCATTAAATATATACATGATGTATATCCATCTCTTGTAGTAGGATTGTACACATAGGAGCATCAAGGATTGTACACATTGGAGCATCAAGCGTTCAGAAAATGTGGAAAGGTCTTAAAAACATCAAATTAACAAAAGACAAAGCTGAAAACCTAAAGCATCTACGACACCATGCTTAGGATCTAGCAGCACTACAAAACAATTATGGCATAGAAATTGTTGATGTAAACATTGATCACAGAACAACACTTATTTTAATGTAATGTTTCGGTAAGTATAGCTGTACATGAGAAGGACCACCTATCAGTCAGAAGGACCACCCATTTTCAAAGGCAGGAAGCTAACCCGTTGAAAAACAAGCCATGTTTTGCAGCAGTAAATTAGTCTTTTAACGGTCACAATTCTTGTTAAAATGTGCATATTGATTTGGCGTCAAAATCAACTTTGTAAAACCAGAGCTAAATTCTATTATGCGTTTTTCCCTGATTGTTTTCATTGGGGCCATCATGGACACATTTCAAATTCTAGTTACATCTTGTTTTATACAGCAGCTAGTTCATAATGAACTTCATGATAACCATTTTTGTATTATATTTCTTCATGAATTTGATCAGGTTTGGAGTGGTTGCCATGGCAAGATGCATCACATGATCTGCTGGTTGCGCTTCACCCGCCATACTCGGTTATTCTGTGGAATGCTGACACGGGTACCAAACTGTGGAAGAAGTCATACACTGAGACACTCATGTCATTGGCCATGGACCCCTTCAGTCACAGAAACATGGCATGTAAGTAGGCATTCTGTTTGCATAATGTGTTCTATTTGCATTTCATTTAAGCTTTGCATTTTAATGCCCCCGAAGGGTGGCATATAGTAGTCGCACTGTCTGTCCGTTCGTGACTGTTCGTCCCCGTTCGTTGCCGTTCGTCTGTACAATTGTGTCTGCTTCATAACTCTGACAATATTGGACGGATTTTCAAATAACTTCGCACAATTGCTCACCACAACAAGACGACGTATCGCGCACAAAATCCAGGTCCGTGGCTCCAAGGTCACACTTAGAGGTCAAAGGTTGTCCGTTCGTCTGTACAATCATGTTCGCTTCATAACTCTGACAATAATATATAGATTTTCAAATAACTTTTCACAAATGCTCACCACAACAAGAAGACGTGTCGCGCACAAAATCCAGGTCTGTGGCTCCAAGGTCAAGGTCACACTTAGAGGTCAAAGGTCAAAACAAAGTGCTTTCGTGTCCGGTTAATAACTCTGATATTCAAGGACAGATTTTCAAATAACTTGGCACAGTTGCTCACCGCGCACAAAACTCAGGTCCGTGGCTCCAAGGTCAAGGTCACACTTAGAGGTCAAAGGTCAAAACAAAGTGCTTTTGTGTCCGGTTAATAACTCTGACATTCATGGGCAGATTTTCAAATAACTTGGCACAATTGCTCACCACAACTAGACGACGTGTCGCGCACAAAACTCAGGTCCGTGGTTCCAAGGTCAAGGTCACACTTAGAGGTCAAAGGTCAAAACAAAGTGCTTTCGTGTCCGGTTAATAACTCTGACATTCATGGGCAGATTTTCAAATAACTTGGCATAATTGCTCACCACAACTAGACGACGTGTCGTGCACAAAACCCAGGTCCGTGGCTCCAAGGTCAAGGTCACATTTAGAGGTCAAAGGTCAAATTGTGTCCAGTCAATAACTCTGGCATTCCTGGACGGATATTCAAATAATAAGTGCTCAGCACAACCAGACGACATGTCGCCCACAAAATCCAGGTCCGTCGCTCTAAGGTCAAGGTCACACTTAGAGATCAAAGGTCAAATCATGTCCGGTCAATAACTGGCATTTCTTGATGGATTTTTAATTAACTTGGCACAAGTGCTCACCACAACGACAAGATGTGTCGCGCACAAAATCAAGGTCCGTGGCTTCAAGGTCAAGGTCACACATAGGTCAAAGGCAGGGCTCCGGAAATATGGTTGCCCGACGCCCCGGGCAAGTGGAATTTGGGTGCGGGCAGGTGTCCGTCGCAAATCTGGTTGTCCGACACTTGCCCGACTGGACGTTTCCGTTTTAGACAAAAAAATCAAACGAAAACTCGGCTTATCATAAAGTGTGCTGATTACGAATTAACCACCTGTCGATTTTTCGCTGCGAGCGGTAATTCAGGAGTGTCATAAATCTGACCTGTGTTGTTTTGTGATTGTTTAATCCCTCCCACTTACAGAGTTTGTCAAAACCCGATTGGCCGACGAAAGTTTGAGGTGCCAATCAAAAATGTCCATTCGCCGATAATCTTGCTTGATTGGCATTAATAATATTCATCTCCCTATTACTGAAGTGTGTCCTATTCATCTCCCTATTACTGAAGTGTGTCCTCTACAAACATGTTTGATGAGATAAGACCATCCCAAAAAATTAATCCAATTATAATCGATAAGACGTAACCATTGTAAAGTTTGTTGACTTCTGTTATGCAGTATTTTACGCGCAACATAAATCATATGTTTAGCCGAACTTTCGAATTAGGTAGAGTATAACCGCACCAAGATTTTATGCAACGCATATTGTGTATTGACGCTGAATGTTATCGGAAAAGGTAATGAATACACACTTATCAGTTCGCCAAGTACTTATAGCTGTGTAATAGGTGAAACGCGGGTCATTGGAAAATTGTAAACAAAAAGCAATTTATTTTTAATAAACGATTACGGTAAGTACTGTACCATACACAAATAAAGTAGAAATTAATTACTGGCACTAATTAAGGAAGGTTTGTGAATGCAGCGGGTTGCTTTATTGAAGTTATTTTGACACATATTATTAAAAACAAACTTTGTTTGCGAGTTTGTATTTTGTTTGGCACATTTGGTAACACGATTAATTATATTACCTTTGTTGTCCTGACGGTGACGATTAAAGCTGAGTAGGCAGATGTTGTTTGCAATTACTCTAAAGGGAAACTTTTGAAAACACATTCATGAATGTTGATGTAGTTTAGAACTAATATGTCTTGAAAATCATCATATAGTCGACATTTGATTTTTATGAATGTATATTATAGAATATAATAGTGTTATTTGAATAATATAATCAAATGTTTTTCCCATCTGATTTCAACAGAATAGTACAGTGTAATGTTACAGGTTTTTTTACAATAACCAAACGTTAAAATAATATTAAAGTTGGCGCGCAGCGCCTAAATTTTTTTTGTATGTTCACAAAGGCTTGATTTTGGGGCAAGTGACTTTTAAATTTGGGGCAAGTGACATTTTGGACAGGGCAAGTGGATTTTCAAAATATTTCCAGAGCCCTGGAAGGTCTAATCATGTCCGGTCAATAACTCCGGCATTCCTGGACAGATTTTCAAATAACTTGGCACAAGTGCTCACCACAATAAGACGATGTGTCGAGCACAAATCCAGGTCTGTGGCCCCAAGGTCAAGGTCACACTTAGAGGTCAAAGGTCAAATTGTGTGAGACAATGACTCTGGTATTCCTGGATGGATTTTCAAATAACTTGTTTTCATTTATTTCTTAATTGTTTTGTGATTTTTTTTTTTTTTTTTTTTTTTTTAATTTTTTTTTTTTCAATTGTTTTTTTCCTTTTTTTAAATTTGATTGATTGATTTTTTTCATTTTTTTGATTTTTTTGATTTTTTTATTTATTTTTTTCAATTTTGTTGATTGATTTATTTTATTTATTTATTTATTTATTTTTTCAATAATTTTTAAATATATCTGTTGGTTTCATATTGCTCCAAGGTCAAGGTCACACTTACAGGTCACTTCGGGGGCATTTGTCACTTACAGTGACATTTCTTGTTTTAATTTTTAGCTCTACTGGCCAAAGGCCAGATAAACATATGGGATGATGTGTTGTCCGTCGTTTTCAGTCTCCGGGGTCAAATGACATGAGATTTTGCATGTTTTTCATTGACTTATATAGGAAAAAACTTAAAAAAAAATTCTTCTCTGAAACCACAAGGCACAGAGCTTTCATGTATTGCATGTAGCATCAGCATATTGTGCTCTACTAAGTTTGTTCAAATGGTGACCTTGGGGTCTAATTTGGCCCCGCCCCGGTTGTCACAGTTTTACATAGACTTATATAGGGGGGGAAAAAAAAATCTTCTTCTCTGAAACTGCAAGAGCCAGATGTTTAATATTTTGCATTTGCTATAAGTTTATGGTCCTCAACCAAGTTTGTTCAAATGGTGACCCTGGTGTCAAATATGGCCCCGCCATAGGTGTCACAGTTTTACTTATATAAGGGGAAAAAAATATCTTCTCTGACACTACAAGAGCCAGAGGTTTCATATTTTGCATTTACTATAAGATTATGGTCCTTTACCAAGTTTGTTCAAATGGTGACCCTGGGGTCACATTTGGCCCTGCCACTGGTGTCACAGTTTTACTTAGGCTTGTATAGGGAAAAACTTTTAAAAAATCTTCTCTGGAACTGCAAGAGCCGGAGGTTTAATATTTTGCATTTGCTATAAGCTTATGGTCCTCTACCAAGTTTGTTCAAATGGTGACCCTGGTGTCAAATTTGGCCCCGCCCCGGGGTCACAGTTTTACATAGACTTGTATAGGAAAAACATAAAAAATCTTCTTCTCTGAAACTGCAAGAGCCATATAGGTTTAATATTTTACATTTGCTATTAGCTTATGGTCCTCTACCAAGTTTGTTCAAATGGTGACCCTGGGGTCAAATTTGGCCCCGCCCTGGGTTCATAGTTTTACATAGACTTATATAAAAAAACTCTTCTTCTCTGGAACTACAAGACCAAGAGGTTTAATATTTTGCATTTACCATACTCTTATGGTCTTTTACCAAGTTTGGTCACATTTGGCCCCACCCCAGAGGTCACATGTTTTACATAGACTTGTATAGGGAAAAACTTAAAAAAAATTCTTCTCTGAAACCACAACGCACACTGCTCTCATATTATCATGTAGCCCTGGGGTCACATTTGTGTGTGTGATGATTGTGTGTGTGATGATTGGTGGGGTGGGAGTGGGGAATTAAAATAATGCATTTGGCTCAAAAACCGCAGAAATTGGTCCGTCCATCCGTCTGTTAGCAATTTTATAAAATCGACAAATTTAAGGAAATTTCAAACAACATCTGTTCCGAAACCACTTATTCCATTCTTGTATAATATCATAAACATGTTCCTATCGAGTTTGTGTTTTTCGTTATCGTCGAATAATCAAAATGCCGGCCGCGAAAAACACAAAGTTTACATAAGAGTTATATAGGAAAAGGTTAAAAATGACATCTTCTCTGAAACCGCTTGAAGGATTTTGATGAAACTTAATCACCTGATATTTGGGATAGTCCCTCTCAGATTTGTGTTTTTCGCGGCCGCCAGTCATCCAAGATGGCCGCCATGTCTAAAACTAGGTCAAATTTAAGGAAATTTCAAACGACATCTCCGAAACCACTTATTCCATTCTTGTGAAATATCATAAACATGTTTCTTGGGTTAGCCTCTATAGAGTTATATAGGAAAAGGCTAAAAATAACATCTTTTCTGAAACCACTTGAAGGATTTTGATGAAACTTCATTACAATGATCTTTAGGAAAGTCCCCCTCAGAATTTTGTTTTTCACGGCTACCAGTCATCCAAGATGGCCGCCATGGCTAAATTTAGGTCAAGAAAACACAACATCTCCGAAACCACTTATTCCATTCTTGTGAAATATCATAAACATGTTCCTTGGGTTAGCCTCTATCAAGTTTGTGTTTATTTGTTATCGTCGAAAAATCAAAATGGCCGCCACTGCGACCCAAAGTTTACATAGAGTTATATAGGAAAATGTTAAAAATGACATCTTCTCTGAAACCGCTTGAAGGATTTTGATGAAACTTAATCACAATGATCTTTGGGTTAGTCCCCCTCAGATTTGTGATTTTGGGGCCTCCAATCATCCATGATGGCCACCATGGCTAAACTTAGGTCAAATTTAAGGACATTTATCAAACAACATATTACCACTTATCCCATTCTAGTTAAATACCATATACATGTTCCTGTTGTTGGCCTCTATCAAGTGTGGTTTTTGTTGTCGTCAAATATTCAAAATGGCCACCACGATAACCCAGAGTTTACATAGAGTTATATATAGGAAACATGTTTCTTGGGTTGGCCTCTATCATGTTTATGTTTTTGAATCGCATCATACCAGTAGAGTGTCTACAGGCCCACTTAGGCCTCTCGTTTTTCAGTTTTGGGCCAGGACTGTAGCGTGTTTATAGATGATTTCTCAGTCGCCAACATTTCTGATATTCTTGTTTTTCAGTTCTGGGCCAGGACTGTATAGTGTTTATAGATGATTTCTCAGTAACCAAGACACCATCCAGTAATGGCAAAAAGTTCTTCATCTCCAGTCCTTCTTCAGGTAACATTATTTAACACATCACACAGACAAAGTACTTGCATAAATTTGAAACTGTTTTGCTTTTTTTTTTTTGGTTGTTGGCATTTATGCTATTTTATATGCCGGTAGTAAATGGTAAATTCCAAGATGCGATTTTACGCTTTATGATAAACTTGCCATTTACTGCTGACGTATAAAACCGCGTTAATGCTGAAAAAAGGCAGAAATCTTTTTCCATCGCCATGGTAACAAATTATAATGTGCCTTGTGAAAATGATAATGATAAAAAAATATACAAGGTCGACAGTGGAAAAAACATTTTCTATTGAGATATATTGGATGAATGTGTTGTAGCTCCGCCACCTTGAAAAATGAAGTTTACTTAAATTTAAACACTTTTTTTAACAGAAAGAGTCATATGAATGTAAATATAAAGACAGAGATTTGGCCTGTATTGCTGCATTGTCAAGTTGATATTTCCTAAATGTCATATTTGACCTTTATTGCTGGATGGGCAGGTTGATATTTTCTAAATGTCATATTCGACCTATATTGCTGCATGGGCAGGTTGATTTTTCCTACATGTCATATTTGACCTATATTGCTGCATGGACAGGTTGATATTTTCTAAATGTCATATTTGACCTATATTGCTGCATGGGCAGGTTGATTTTTAGCTCTACTGATCAGAGATCAGCAGAGCTTATGCCGTGGTGCGGCGTCCGTCCGTCTGTCCGTCCGTCCGTCTGTCCGTCCGTCTGTCCGTTAACTTTTTTTTGTAGCGACTACTCCTCTGAAACTACTGAATGGATTTTCATGAAACTTTACAGAAATGTTGCCCATGAAGTCTAGTTGATCCTAGCAAAAATTCATGTAGATGTGAAATCCAAGATGGCCGCCAAATCTAAAAATAGGTTTTTAAAAAACAAGTTTGTAGCGACTACTTCTTGAAAACTCTAAGGGATATTGCTATGGGACTTTTTCTAAAATGATCAACATGACATGATGTTGGTCCTTGTCGAAAATCGTTTTGATTCGACGTTAAACATGGCTGCCAGCGGCCATCTTTGTTTACATAGAGTTATATAATGAAAACTTGTAGCGACTACTCCTCTGAAACTACTTGACGGATTTTCATGAAACTTCACAGGAATGTTGCTCTTGATGTCTAATTGATCCTAGCAAAATTTCAGGTCGGTCGGAAATTCAAGATGGCCGCCACGGCTAAAAATAGATTTTTAAAAAATAAGTTTGTAGCGACTACTTCTTGAAAACTATAAGAGATATTGATATGGGACTTTTTCTAAAATGATCAGCATGACATGATGGTTATCCGAGTCGAACATTATTTTGATTCGACGTTAAACATGGCTGCCAGTGGCCATCTTTGTTTACATAGAGTTATATATTGAAAACTTGTAGCGACTACTCGTCTGAAACTACTTGACGGATTTTTATGAAACTTCACAGGAATGTTGCTCTTGATGTCTAATTGATCCTAGCAAAATTTCAGATCGGCCAGAAATTCAAGATGGCCGCCAAAGCTAAAAATAGATTTAAAAAAAATAAGTTTGTAGCGACTACTTCTTGAAAACTATAAGTGATATTGATATGGGACTTTTTCTAAAATTATCAGCATGACATGATGGTTATCTGAGTCGAACATTATTTTGATTCAATGTTAAACATGGCTGTCAGCGGCCATCTTTGTTTACATAGAGTTATATAATGAAAACTTGTAGCGACTACTCCTCTGAAACTACTTGACGGATTTTCATGAAACTTCACAGGAATGTTGCTCTTGATGTCTAATTGATCCTAGCAAAATTTCAGGTTGGCCGGAAATTCAAGATAGCCACCACTGCTAAAAATAGATTTTCAAAAAACAAGTTTGTAGCGACTTCTTCCTGAAAACAAAATCAATCGGTAGAGCTTCAAGGTCATTGACCTCTTGTTCCTAAATGTCATATTTGATCTATATTGCTGCATGGGCAGGTTGATATTTTCTAAGTGTCATATTTGACCTATATTGCTGCATGGGCAGATTGATTTTTCCTAAATGTCATATGTGACCTGTATTGCTGCATTGTCAGGTTGATATTTCATAAATGTCATATTTGACCTGTGTTGCTGCATTGTCAAGTTGATATTTTCTAAGTGTCATATTTGACCTGTATTGCTGCATTATCAGGTTGATATTTCCTAAATGTCATATTTGACCTGTATTGCTGCATTATCAGGTTGATATTTCCTTAATGTCATATTTGACCTGTGTTGCTGCATTGTCAGGTTGATATTTCCTAAAACATGTCTTTTACTCCACTTCTAAAAAATCGACATTTATAATTATATAGGCTGTATAAACTGTGCTGAAAATGATGTAAAATCATTCAACCAACCATCTCTAAATATTGTCCTTTGTGTCAAAGCATTGAATAATACATTCCCTATACATGTAATTCACTCATAAACATTAGTCAGTAGTTTAAAAGGTAAACAAAAGACAAGACAGATCATTATTGGGTTACAGTTTTTCAACTCCTTTGATGAACAGACAACAAACCATTTCTGTCATTGTATCTTGTTTATAGGAGTTTTTTTAATTATTCAAATTATTTGTCTTGTATCTGTATAGCTGCATTTGTCTTGTATGTGTACAGCTGCATTTGTCTTGTATGTGTACAGCTGCATTTGTCTTGTATGTGTACAGCTGCATCAAAGGGTGACACGGCTACAGGCAGTCTGGAGAGAAAGACGTCAACATCATCGTCATCATCACGAAACCTTGCCAAAATGATGACGCGGATACTGGTAGGGGAGGGAAAACAGAGGTGAGTGTTTGTTGTCTCTCCATAGATTGACATATGTATGACATATACCCTCAATAGTTGGGTAGTTCCTTAATCAGTATAGGAGGGAAGAGTGTTTGTGGTCTCTCCATAGGTTGACATGTGTATGACATATACCCTCAATAGTTGGGTAGTTCCTTAATCAGTATAGGCGGGAAAACAAAGGTGAATGTTTGTGGTCTCTCCATAGATTGACATGTGTATGACATATACCCTCAATAGTTGGGTAGTTCCTTAATCAGTATAGGAGGGAAAACAAAGGTGAATGTTTGTTGTCTCTCCATAGATTGACATGTGTATGAGGTATACCCTCAATAGTTGGGTAGTTCCTTAATCAGTATAGGAGGGAAAACAAAGGTGAATGTTTGTTGTCTCTCCATAGATTGACATGTGTATGAGGTATACCCTCAATAGTTGGGTAGTTCCTTAATCAGTATAGGAGGGAAAACAAAGGTGAATGTTTGTTGTCTCTCCATAGGTTGACATATGTATGAGGTATACCCTCAATAGTTGGGTAGTTCCTTAATCAGTATAGGAGGGAAAACAGAGGTGAATGTTTGTTGTCTCTCCATAGATTGACATGTGTGTGAGGTATACCCTCAATAGTTGGGTAGTTTCTTAATCCGTTTTGAAAATAAAGTTTATTGTAAAACTGGTTTGTGATTTGAAGGAACTAACCCGCCAAATAACGACAAAATTGCACTTCAAAACCGTTTATCGAAAGTCATATAATAATATAATTTGACGATTAAATGTATAGGTTTATGGGCGGGTTCTTAAAATACCTGTGATTGAATATGCATAAAATGAAATATGAGTTGGTAATTCTAGTTTCAGGGTTCGACATGGTGGGTTAAAGCCATTTATATTGTTTCTCTAGAGTTCGGATTCTCAAAATATGCAAGTTATATATATACCTTGTCATTATTAGGTTTAGAAACGGTGTACATATGTTGTAAAATTTGACTGTTGTTGGCGGGATAGCTACTTTAAATGCTCCAAAATAGTGGAGGGAGACACCAAAATAGTGGAGGGAGACACCAAAATAGTGGAGGGAACATAAATCCATTTCCATCTATTCATCTGAAAGGCCGTATGTCATACCTTGTTTAACGTTTCTCATTACCTCTGTTTCTAATTCATCAGTAACATTCAATCTATTTTCAGCTTACATATGCTTGCTAGGGGTTCAGACCTCACTGGTGCCACTGAGTTCTGTTGATCTTTTGTTGGGCTAGACACTTTTCTTTAGCCAATCCATAATATAGGGACGTAAACTGGGGGTCCCGTATATTGGAATCTATCCCCTAAGCATGTTAAGGAACCATTGGAATCTATAGTTAGAGTAGGGCAGGTTCCAGGATTCCTCTGTATCTATCCCATTAGGGCAGGTTCCAGGATTCCTCTGTATCTATCCCATTAGGGCAGGTTCATGGATTCCTCTGTATCTGTCCCATTAGGGCAGGTTCCAGGATTCCTCTGTATCTGTCCCATTAGGGCAGGTTCCAGGATTCCTCTGTATCTATCGTATCTGTCCCATTAGGGCAGGTTCCAGGATTCCTCTGTATCTGTCCCATTAGGGCAGGTTCCAGGATTCCTCTGTATCTGTCCCATTAGGGCAGGTTCCAGGATTCCTCTGTATCTGTCCCATTAGGGCAGGTTCCAGGATTCCTCCTACCCCATTAGGGCAGGTTCCAGGATTCCTATGTATCTATCCCATTAGGGCAGGTTCCAGGATTCCTCTATATCTACCCCATTAGGGCAGGTTCCAGGATTCCTCTGTATCTGTCCCATTAGGGCAGGTTCCAGGATTCCTCTGTATCTGTCCCATTAGGGCAGGTTCCAGGATTCCTCTATATCTACCCCATTAGGGCAGGTTCCAGGATTCCTCTGTATCTGTCCCATTAGGGCAGGTTCCAGGATTCCTCTGTATCTACCCCATTAGGGCAGGTTCCAGGATTCCTATGTATCTGTCCCATTAGGGCAGGTTCCAGGATTCCTCTGTATCTACCCCATTAGGGCAGGTTCCAGGATTTCTCTGTATCTAACCCATTAGGGCAGGTTCCAGGATTCCTCTGTATCTACCCCATTAGGGCAGGTTCCAGGATTCCTATGTATCTGTCCCATTAGGGCAGGTTCCAGGATTCCTCTGTATCTGTCCCATTAGGGCAGGTTCCAGGATTCCTCTGTATCTATCCCATTAGGGCAGATTCCAGGATTCCTCTGTATCTGTCCCATTAGGGCAGGTTCCAGGATTCCTCTGTATCTATCCCATTAGGGCAGGTTCCAGGATTCCTCTGTATCTGTCCCATTAGGGCAGGTTCCAGGATTCCTCTGTATCTATCCCATTAGGGCAGGTTCCAGGATTCCTCTGTATCTGTCCCATTAGGGCAGGTTCCAGGATTCCTCTGTATCTGTCCCATTAGGGCAGGTTCCAGGATTCCTCTGTATCTGTCCCATTAGGGCAGGTTCCAGGATTCCTCCTACCCCATTAGGGCAGGTTCCAGGATTCCTATGTATCTATCCCATTAGGGCAGGTTCCAGGATTCCTCTATATCTACCCCATTAGGGCAGGTTCCAGGATTCCTCTGTATCTGTCCCATTAGGGCAGGTTCCAGGATTCCTCTGTATCTGTCCCATTAGGGCAGGTTCCAGGATTCCTCTATATCTACCCCATTAGGGCAGGTTCCAGGATTCCTCTGTATCTGTCCCATTAGGGCAGGTTCCAGGATTCCTCTGTATCTACCCCATTAGGGCAGGTTCCAGGATTCCTATGTATCTGTCCCATTAGGGCAGGTTCCAGGATTCCTCTGTATCTACCCCATAAGGGCAGGTTCCAGGATTCCTCTGTATCTAACCCATTAGGGCAGGTTCCAGGATTCCTCTGTATCTACCCCATTAGGGCAGGTTCCAGGATTCCTATGTATCTATCCCATTAGGGCAGGTTCCAGGATTCCTTTGTATCTACCCCATTAGGGCAGGTTCAAGGATTCCTATGTATCTGTCCCATTAGGGCAGGTTCCAGGATTCCTCTGTAATTAACCCATTAGGGCAGGTTCCAGGATTCCTCTGTATCTACCCCATTAGGGCAGGTTCCAGGATTCCTATGTATCTATCCCATTAGGGCAGGTTCCAGGATTCCTCTGTATCTACCCCATTAGGGCAGGTTCCAGGATTCCTATGTATCTGTCCCATTAGGGCAGGTTCCAGGATTCCTCTGTATCTATCCAATTAGGGCAGGTTCCAGGATTCCTCTGTATCTATCCCATTAAGGCAGGTTCCAGGATTCCTCTGTATCTGTCCCCATTAGGGCAGGTTCCAGGATTTCTCTGTATCTATCCCATTAGGGCAGGTTCCAGGATTCCTCTGTATCTGTCCCATTAGGGCAGGTTCCAGGATTCCTCTGTATCTGTCCCATTAGGGCAGGTTCCAGGATTCCTCTGTATCTATCCCATTAAGGCAGGTTCCAGGATTCCTCTGTATCTGTCCCATTAGGGCAGGTTCCAGGATTCCTCCTACCCAATTAGGGCAGGTTCCAGGATTCCTATGTCTCTATCCCATTAGTGCAGGTTCCAGGATTCCTCTATATCTACCCCATTAGGGCAGGTTCCAGGATTCCTCTGTATCTGTCCCATTAGGGCAGGTTCCAGGATTCCTCTGTATCTGTCCCATTAGGGCAGGTTCCAGGATTCCTCTGTATCTACCCCATTAGGGCAGGTTCCAGGATTCCTATGTATCTGTTCCATTAGGGCAGGTTCCAGGATTCCTCTGTATCTGTCCCATTAGGGCAGGTTCCAGGATTTCTCTGTATCTAACCCATTAGGGCAGGTTCCAGGATTCCTCTGTATCTACCCCATTAGGGCAGGTTCCAGGATTCCTATGTATCTATCCCATTAGGGCAGGTTCCAGGATTCCTCTGTATCTGTCCCATTAGGGCAGGTTCCAGGATTCCTCTTTATCTGTCCCATTAGGGCAGGTTCCAGGATTCCTCCTACCCCATTAGGGCAGGTTCCAGGATTCCTATGTATCTGTCCCATTAGGGCAGGTTCCAGGATTCCTCTGTATCTATCCCATTAGGGCAGGTTCCAGGATTCCTCTGTATCTATCCCATTAGGGCAGGTTCCAGGATTCCTCTGTATCTGTCCCATTAGGGCAGGTTCCAGGATTCCTCTGTATCTGTCCCATTAGGGCAGGTTACAGGATTCCTCTGTATCTATCCCATTAGGGCAGGTTCCAGGATTCCTCTGTATCTATCCCATTAGGGCAGGTTCCAGGATTCCTCTGTATCTGTCCCCATTAGGGCAGGTTCCAGGATTCCTCTGTATCTATCCCATTAGGGCAGGTTCCAGGATTCCTCTGTATCTGTCCCATTAGGGCAGGTTCCAGGATTCCTCTGTATCTGTCCCATTAGGGCAGGTTCCAGGATTCCTCTGTATCTATCCCATTAGGGCAGGTTCCAGGATTCCTCTGTATCTATCCCATTAGGGCAGGTTCCAGGATTCCTCTGTATCTGTCCCATTAGGGCAGGTTCCAGGATTCCTCTGTACCTGTCCCATTAGGGCAGGTTCCAGGATTCCTCTGTACCTGTCCCATTAGGGCAGGTTCCAGGATTCCTCTGTATCTGTCCCATTAGGGCAGGTTCCAGGATTCCTCTGTATCTGTCCCATTAGGGCAGGTTCCAGGATTCCTCTGTATCTGTCCCATTAGGGCAGGTTCCAGGATTCCTCTGTATCTATCCCATTAGGGCAGGTTCCAGGATTCCTATGTATCTGTCCCATTAGGGCAGGTTCCAGGATTCCTCTGTATCTGTCCCATTAGGGCAAGGTTCCAGGATTCCTCTGTATCTGTCCCATTAGGGCAAGGTTCCAGGATTCCTCTGTATCTGTCCCATTAGGGCAGGTTCCAGGATTCCTCTATATCTATCCCATTAGGTCAGGTTCCAGGATTCCTCTGTATCTGTCCCATTAGGGCAAGGTTCCAGGATTCCTCTATATCTATCCCATTAGGTCAGGTTCCAGGATTCCTCTGTATCTGTCCCATTAGGGCAAGGTTCCAGGATTCCTCTATATCTATCCCATTAGGTCAGGTTCCAGGATTCCTATGTATCTATCCCATTAGTTTAAACATATTTATTTTGCCCTAAACAACACTTCCAAACTCTCTTACTTTCTCAATATTGTTATGTTTTGTATACATTTATACATTTATAGAAGAAAGATGATATAAAATGTACCTTTTTCACCTTTATCTGTAAAAATAAATTGCCCCAGACACCAACTTGGCGCGAATTGGCTGTTAGCGGGTGTAAGCAAATTATTTTACACACCCTGTTTGCAGATTTGCATATCCAAGTTTTGGATTTCTGCCTAGTACACTGCTTCTAGTGTATTTGAGTTTTGAACAATTGTTAAAAAAACAAGTAGGGATCTGTTTCTGAAATTTCCTACTGATTCTGACCAATAATCATTTAAAAACAAATGGACGGGGTAAATGCAATTGACCAAACATCTTACCTGGAACCCTGGCCTATACATTACAGGGGCGAGGAGGACAACATCGCACTGAATGAGTGTATACAGCTGCTGTACCACAAGGCGTGTCGGCACCACCTCATCCTCGTGTATTCTCGCGAGGTGCTCATCCTCGATCTCGAGATTAACCAAACTGTCGGCATCATCACGGCGGAGAGAACTGGATCTCCATTCTTAGAGGTACAGTTAGCCAAACATCACGACTACGTTTTTTGACTCACTGCAAAAGAGATAGTTCTTATTAGTCCCCCATCGGTCCCGAGGGGTTGGGGGGGTGTGGGTGGGGGTGACTATAGGTTTGCACCCTGTCCGTTCGTCCATCCGTCCGTCCTCCATGCCATATTTTCAATACTATCAAACTTGATATGTGGATACATCTCTGGATAGCGGTGTGTCGCATACCAAAAAAAGGTCACTGTGACCTCTGTCATAATAAATGCTTGTCCGGACCATATTTTCAATACTATAACACTGAGAGATACCAAACGTGATATTTGAATAAATCTTGGGATAGCAGTGTGTCACATACCAAAATAAGGTCAAAGTGACCTTGACCTGTGACCTCTGTCATAGAAAATGTTTCGAAAATGCTTGTCCAGGCCATATTTTCAATACTATAAGACTGAGATACCAAACTTGCTATGTGGATACATCTTGGGATAGTGGTATGTCGCGTACCAAAATAAGGTCACTGTGACCTTGACCTGTGACCTCTGTCATAGAAAATGCTTGTCCGGACCGTATTTTCAATACTGTAACACTTAGAGATACCATACTTGGTATTTGAATACATCTTGGGATAGCGTTGTGTCACATACCAAAATAAGGTCATTGTGACCCTGACCTTGACCTGTGACCTCTGTCGTAGAAAATGCTTGTCCGGACCGTTTTTTTCAATACTATAACACTAAGAGATACCAAACTTGGTTTGTGAATACATCTTGGGATAGCAGTGTGTCGTGTACCAAAATAAGGTCATTGTTTATCTGGCATTTGACTTTCTCATGAAACTTGACCTTGACCTGTGACCTTTGTCATAGAAAATGCTTGTCCGGACCGTATTTTCAATACTTTAACACTTAAGAGATACGATACTTGGTATTTGAATACATTTTGGGATAGCGGTGTGTCGCATACCAAAATAAGGTCATTGTGACCTTGACCTGTGACCTCTGTCATAGAAAATGCTTGTCCGGACCGTATTTTCAATACTATAACACTTAGAGATACCAAACTTGGTTTGTGGATACATCTTGGGATAGCGGTGTGTCGCGTACCAAAATAAGGTCACTATGACCTTGACCTGTGACCTCTGTCATAAAAAATGCTTGTCCGGACCGTATTTTCAATACTATAACACTTAGAGATACCAAACTTGGTATGTGAATACATCTTGGGATAGCGGTGTGTCGTGTTCCAAAATTGTGATCTTGACCTTGATCTTTGACTTCCATCATAGAAAATGTCTAAAAAATGTTCGTCTGGGCCGGTGGGGGACTATGGATTGCCCTGCAATTCTTGATGCTCTTGTTTAAATTCATTCAGACTTTGTATTTCAAAGTCTTCCAAATACAGTGCAACAATTATCATTTGTGTTTAAGTTCTGACAAACCGACAGTATTTAACAATACGGGTTGTGTAATTGTAGACCGACAAACTTATGGGCAAGGCTTTATCATATTTGGTGACGGATCAGTTAAGTGGAGGTGTTAACCCTATACATTTTTCTGCACTTGTACAAAATGTAAGGACCCAAGTAGGCAGGCCAAAGAAATAGTCAATTGTCATTTTCTAACTCCCCGTTTGGGAACTGGAAACTGAATACCAGGATTTTTGATAGGATTCGAGGACATGATATTTATTTTGAGAAATCATCTTCATGGGTGGGGTATCATGTCACGTCTATGGTATGGTATTCCAGTGTGGCAGCACTATAAAGTTGGGCTTTGAGCTCCCTGCTACAAATAGACACCACCGTGATATGACTGAAAGATTGTTAAATGTGAAGTTACACCCCGTACATTGTCCTGCTTATCATACAGGTGCTGCCCATGCGACAACGGGATGTGTTATACTGTCTACACGAGAACGGCAGTATAACGTGTAGAGTACGCAGAAAGTCCAACACCTTAACCACACCAGCATCAGAGGGATCAGGAGCCTTTGGTAAGGGAGCATTTGTCCGTTTTATACAATGTTTTTAAGCCCCCATCATATATATGTACAGTCGATTCCGTTTAATCGCATATCAGTTAATTGCATATTTCGGTTAATTGCATAAAGTTTTGAAACACAAAACCATTCGTATTCTTTTGCATGTAAAAAAACCCGTATAATCGCATAGGTTTTTGTCACATTCCGGATAATTGCATAACGAATATCTGGCTAATTGCATAATGAGTCAAATTTACCTGTATTTTGTAACTGTTAATTGAATGACGCGGTCACAGAGATAAGTCCGAGGCAAATTAATTGACAAAAGGTGCTAATTGACGCCGAAAGTTTGCCATTTTGTGCGGTTTCCGTGAAGCTTCCACGCCATGACAATCGCTCACCAATTAGCATACACGAATTAATAAGTTTGTACGCAATGTAAAGCAATGTATTGTTAATTATTTATTGCTCTCAGTATGCTAGTGTCGGTAGAGATGCATATGACATTGAGTAGCTCATAGAGGTTACTTAATAAATGAAAAATAAAATAAGCTCTTGTGTTATTATCATGGCTGTGTAATTCACACTACAAACAATAGCAAAGCGACGCAGATTGAAAGAAAACAAGTACGCATATATGTAAATATTGCATAAAATCTATCAAATAACATTAAATACAAAATGGATATGCACAATAATAATCCTATCAAACATCTTACATAGAATTAACTCGCTTTTATGGAGTTTCTATGTAAGTATTAACAGAACAGTAAAGCGAAAGTAGAAACGTGCACCACTACATGTACAAAATGTTCAATTTCGGTTATTCGAATACTCCGGTTAATCGCATATATTTTCTTGACAAATGGGCTATGCAAATAACCGAAATCGACTGTACAACATATAGTGTTTGCCCTGCTGGTACATTGATCACACTTTTGTGCATACCGCGCACTAGTTGGTACGGACTTCTCCTGAACTGCTCAAGAGATGCTGGTCATACTTGGTAGGGAGTATCAGTATGAAGTCGAGTTGTGTATATCTTCGTGCTGTTTTAGTCCATCGAATGTCAGCAGAATTATATCGCTATAATGATTTTATATTTTAGCTACAATGGGGGCATTCGTGCACACAGACACATTTTTAGTCCACCACCGGTCATGGTGGGGACTATAGATTTGCACCCCATCCGTCCTTCCTTCCGAAATGCTTGTCCGGGCCATATTTTCAATACTGTAAGACTGTGACCTCTGTCATAGAAAAAGTATAGAAAATGCTTGTCCGGACCATATTTTCAATACTATAACACTTAGAGATACCAAACTTGGGATGTGGATACATCTTGGGATAGCAGTGTGTCACATACCAAAATAAGGTCACTGTGACCTTGACCTGTGACCTCTGTCATAGAAAATGCTTGTCCGGGCCATATTTTCAATACTATAAGACTGTGACCTCTGTCATAGAAAATGTATAGAAAATGCTTGTCCGGACCGTATTTTCAATACTATAACACTTAGAGATACCAAACTTGGTATGTGAATACATCTTGGGATAGCGATGTGTCGCGTACCAAAACAAGGTAATTGTGACCTTGACCTGTGACCTCTGTCATAGAAAATGCTTGTCCAGACTGTATTTTCAATACTATAACACTTAGAGATACCAAACTTGGTATGTGAATACATCTTCGGATAGCGATGTGTCGCGTACCAAAACAAGGTCATTGTGACCTTGACCTGTGACCTCTGTCATAGAAAATGCTTGTCCGGACCGTTTTTTTCAATACTATAACAGAGACACCAAACTTGGTATGTGAATACACCTTGGGATAGCGGTGTGTCGCGTACCAAAATAAGGTCAATGTGACCTTGACCTGTGACCTCTGTCATAGAAAATGTCTGGAAAAAATTTGTCATGTATATTTTGTTACCTATGGTATATATGTATATTTGTTGCCTATGATATACATGTATATTTTGTTACCTATGGTATATATGTATATTTGTTGCCTATGATATACATGTATATTTTGTTACCTATGGTATATATATGTATATTTGTCAATTTAACGTTTTTCTTCATTCAGATGATTCGCAGCCCAATGTATCGTACGATATGTCATATGACCTGCGATGCCAGTCAGACTCGATACGGATGACACGCCACTGCCGCGTGTCCGGAGTCATGTGTAATCCAGTCAGTGAGAAGACCCTGGCACTAGTATTGTCCGACAGTAGACTGATATACTGGGATATACACACCGTGGACTTTCAGGTATGGGAAAGGTTTTGTCATGTTTGTCACTTTGTAGGTTCTCTAATGCAGTGTGAGGATTATGTATAATAAAATTACCGTACGTCACATTTCGTATGCATGTCATACAATCACACTTATGTCACAGCGTTAAACGGGGCTGTAAACAAGTAGCGGAACTCAGTATAGTTTATTTGGTAAAATGGAAAAGGTATAGTTATGTTATTGAACAATAACTTGAAGAGCAAAACTGACTTGTTCTGTTCTAATGCACTTTTTTTCCATGGTCCATTTTCCCTTATTGAGTGGGAAATAATACCATCAAGCTTAAACCCTTAAACAAAAAATCTACTTAAGATACCATGCCTCCGCCACAAAATAATTGACCGTCGTATATAACCTTACATGTGTTGACCGTCGTATATAACCTTACATGTGTTGACCGTTGTACATAACCTTACATGTGTTGACCGTTGTATATAACCTTACATGTGTTGACCGTCGTATATAACCTTACATGTGTTGACCGTTGTATATAACCTTACATGTGTTGACCGTTGTATATAACCTTACATGTGTTGACCGTCGTATATAACCTTACATGTGTTGACCGTTGTATATAACCTTACATGTGTTGACCGTTGTATATAACCTTACATGTTTTGACCGTCGTATATAACCTTACATGTGTTAACCATTGTATATAACCTTACATGTGTTGACCGTTGTATATAACCTTACATGTTTTGACCGTTGTATATAACCTTACATGTGTTGACCGTCGTATATAACCTTACATGTGTTGACCGTTGTATATAAAACCTTACATGTGTTGACCGTTGTATATAACCTTACATGTTTTGACCGTCGTATATAACCTTACATGTGTTGACCGTTGTATATAACCTTACATGTTTTGACCGTTGTATATAACCTTACATGTTTTGACCGTTGTATGTAACCTTACATGTGTTGACCGTCGTATATAACCTTACATGTGTTGACCGTTGTATATAATCTTACGTGTTGACCGTCGTATATAACCTTACATGTGTTGACCGTCGTATATAACCTAACGTGTTGACCGTCGTATATAATCTTACATGTTTTGAAAATGACGTAAAACACGATATAAACAAAACAAAAAACTTTAGATACCACTGTAACAAAAAAACCTCACTCACCATCACTGGTGAAATTAATGAGCAATAGAATAGTGATACATATTAATTCCATATTAACTATTAACAATAATGATATTTAATGAATTTATAGACAAAGGGAAGTAACTGAATATTAAAATGTTTACTTAATGATTATGGGCTATAAGGAACATAATTTTATATAACCTTACATGTGTTGAAAATGACGTAAAATACGATACAAACAAAACAAAAAACTTGATAGCAGAATAACATAAACCCTCACTCACCATCACTGGTGAAATTAATGAGCAATAGAATAGTGATACATATTAATTTCATATTAACTATTAACAATAATGATATTTAATGGATTTATAGACAAAGGGAAGTAACTGAATATTAAAATGTATGATTATTGGCTATAAGGAACATATGGACAAAGGGAAGTAATCGAATATTAAAGTGTGCCGGCGACATTCTCCGCCTTCCTGTGAAAATGTACTTCAGACCCTTGACCTGACTACTTCTCCTGAACTTCTCAACAGATTTTGTGATACTGGATACTAAATATCAGTTGGTCATATTTTCTTGTTGTTCCGGTTCATTGACTTTGGGTAAGTTATGGGCTTATTTTAGCTGATAGCTTAAACTCACCTGATGATTCAAATCAATCAACCAATCCGGAAGCCTGTAACAAACCTGTAGACTACCCCAGACTTGTGTTGAGTGATACGATTGGTCAGTTTCATTCTTGTCCACAGGTACATTTTCTAGTTTTCTGTTTCAATTTAGAGTTTACATTTCATGATCTCATTAAAGGTCACCAACTCCAACAGCACACACTCACCTTTGTACACACCTGGTGATTCAAATCAATCAACCAATCCGGAAGCCCGTGACAAACCTGTAGACCACCCCAGACTTGTGTTGAGTGATATGATTGGTCAGTCCCAGACCTTGAGTCCAGACAGAGAAGCAGCCTCTGGAAGACACGGTGTGGCACTGAGGTTCCTGATGACGGGCTTGTTGAGCGGCATAACGTCACCGATAACCGTCGTAAGAATGTGCCCACCACTCACGACCAAGAACTGGAATGTGTACGAGCCCATATTGGCTGTAGGTAGGTGGCAAAGACAAGTCAAATACTTTTTAGACAATTTAAATTAAATGTTGATTTAGGTATTCCTTCAGTTGATCATTATTTCATCCTTCATGTTAAAATCTCATATATAAAAAATCTTCGATAACGTACCTGGCCTTGAATTCACCAACCGTTCTAGAGAATATTTTTACTCTTAAGCCTAAGTATGCATATTTCAATCACAAATATTTCTGTAAATTTAAAGTATAAAGGTTCTTAAGCTGCTATATATAAATGTGTTAAATACTTACAAATAGCACATTCATTATTGTTTTTTTTGTCATGTCTATATTTGTGAAAAAAATTAAGTACTTGAGCTCAAGTCTAAAAATGGTTTGAAGAATAATTGGTGGATTTCAGACCAGTTCTAATAAAATAAGGCCTGAAAAAAGGGTTATGATTAATTAAAGATTAAAACAGACCTAATTGTCATTAAAACACGTATTACAACTTCAGCAACTGCAGGTCCATGATTATTTTGTTTTTGTTAGGTAGCCAGACTGGTTCAGTACAGATTGTGCACCTAGGAAGTGGCCAGATTGACAGAGAATACAGTCTACATACGAGTCCTATCAGGTATGTGCATAACCAGTCAGTAACATAATTAATCAACCAGACATGCATTTCACACAGCTTATCATAATTATCTAGGGGCGTCCGTGGCCGAGTGGTTAACGTCTCTGACTTGAAATCACTTGCCCCTCACCGCTGTAGGTTCGATCCCTCAGGGGCCTAGGAATCTTTATGTGAGGAAGCTATCCAGCTGGCTTGCGGAACGTCGGTGGTTCTACCCAGGTGCCCGCCCGTGCACGAAAATTGCCCGGAGGGGCACCTGGGGTCTTCCTCCACCAATGGAAGCTGGAAAGTCGCCATATAACCTTAGCTGTTGGTGCGACTATAAAATCCAATTCAATCAATCAATAATTATCTAACAACATATAATTATAGTCCCGACCAAAAGTTATTTTGTTGGAACTTTTTCCCCACCCATTTGTACATTTTATGGCAAAGAATATGTTGATCCGGTCTGGTGGGACACTTCTTTTTCACAAAAAAATCAAATATGTATGCAGTTTATACCTTTTCTATCTTTTGTATCCAAAAATCCCTAAAAAAAAAGAAATTCAATAAAAAATTATTATTACCGGTTATTTTTTTTACATTTTATAGAAGCGCCCCCTTTTTTCGCATAGCGCCCGTCCACTACTATAAGGAGAAATACGGTTACTTTTATGATGTGTCAGGGGCGTTGCATGGCATACTCCTTTACTCCCGGGAGTAACTTCGAAAAATAAAACGAAAACAAAACCCTAAAATGTTTAAAAATCCAATAAAAAATCAGAGGGGGCATGATGGGGTTTGAGCATGGTGGGTGGGGGAAGGGTAAGCATGGGAAGTTACCATTTTTTGCCAGCATAAAAGTGCATCTACTCACAAACCCTCCAACATTCAGCGCTTCGCACGTCATATTAGGAGTATGTTGAAAACAGGCCATGCTACGCCCCTGTGTGCTAATGGGATGTAAAAAATACATTTTATTTATTTTGTTATTTTGACAATTTGTGTTACAGAGGAATAGAGTGGGCCAGCTTGAAGAGCTTCATGTCGTATGCCTACCCCAAACCTGGACTGTCTGGACTCGCAAAGAATGAAATACTCTTAGTTGATATAATCTCAGGTACGAAAAAGTTTGAAGGTCATGTAATAGCAGGCCCGTAGCCAGCCTTGAAATTTAACCGAGGCAAAAACCTTTTTATGAAGGTCGGGAGCCGGGCACATGCCTACCCTAAATATTTTTGCATTTTAAAGCAAGACATGATTTGTCAATGATTGAATTATTCCATATTGAAGTTGTTTATAAAATACACTCAAGTGATATGAAAACGCAACACGGGAATTTCCGCTGTATATTGTATGTACAATATGCTGCTTTTAATCAAATGGTACATGGCTACGTAAGACCTTTCCTTTTGGAAAAAATACTAAAACAACAAAACAAATAATACAGCAAATAGTATTCCTTCAATGTTTCATTATTCACAGAGTACGTGTTTGACTCAATCATATGAGCAAACTTAGGTTGCAACATTTTGCAAACTATTTACGTTAAATACAGTACTGAACTAGCTCAATTTTTCAAAGAGCTACTTTAACATTTATGAAGTTCTTGTTACAAAGTGTAGTGTGATTAAAACGTCTACAACATCACAGTTGTGTCCTTTCTCTAGTTAACTGCAACTTTCTTTTTAAAAAAACATCTTGGGATTTCTTTGGAATATTATGTGCAATTAAGTGTGCAGTATATACAATATATAGCGGAAATGCCCGTGTTGCGTTTTCATATCACTTGAGTGTATGTAAAAAAAAGGTATGTACAGTCTCAAAATTGTATCTGACAGTGTAGCTAGGGGCTGATTATGCTATTATGAATTTACATTTACTTAGCATACCAGTCTCTCCGCTATATATGCCCAACAGTGAAAATGGAAAGTGCAGGTAGTGTTACCTTAGCATACCAGTCTCTCCGCTATATATGCCCAGCAGCGAAAATGGAACGTGCAGGTAGTGTTACCTTAGCATAACAGTCTCTCCGCTATATATGCCCAACAGCGAAAATGGAACGTGCAGGTAGTGTTACCTTAGCATAACAGTCTCTCCGCTATATATGCCCAACAGTGAAAATGGAACGTGCAGATAGTGTTACCTTAGCAGACCAGTCTCTCCTCTATATATGCCCAACAGTGAAAATGGAACGTGCAGGTAGTGTTACCTTAGCAGACCAGTCTCTCCGCTATATTTGCCCAACAGTGAAAATCCTTCCACTCGACTGTCCAGATGTATGACATTCAAAAAAAGGTAACTGAAGTTCTTTGTTAAGTCTATTTCTATGTGACTGATAGTGCTAAAGCGGGTCATCCGTGTACCATGCAACACATCTCCAAGTGTTTATTTTAACTTGCTACTTGAGAGTGAATATTCAAGGAATTGGATTACGGTCTACTCTTTATGGAAGCATGTTTTTGTTACAACGACCCTGAACACTCATATTGCTTGTTTCTGGTAAAATAATCCCAAATATAATTTGTATATACAGGCAAAGCTACGCCAGTTCGTACACATAGGGACATGGAATCTCCAATTGAAATGTTAAGAATTTCTCACCTCAAGTAAGTTAACCTGTATTTTTATGTAACTTATATTACAAGTCCATAATTATGTCTCCCCGCCCCCACTCCCGGCACTTTGTGAAGGGGAGACATATTGTTTTTGTGCTGTGTGTCATCTGTCTGTCTGTCTGTCGTCTGTATGTCACAAACATTGTCTGGACAAGTTCTCCTGAACCCCTGGCCAAATTTCATTGAAACTTTGCAGGGACGATCAATACCAAGCTGTATGTGCGTATAATCGCCATTTTCCAGTTGAATGATTTTTGGCAGATTTATGGCCCTTTAAAGGTTTTAATGCACAAACATTATTCGGACTTGTTTTCCTGAACCACTGGCCGGATTTCACTGAAACTTGGCAAAGATGATCAGTACCAAGCCTAGTTGATTATCGCCATGTTTCGGTTGAATGATATTTGGCAGAGTTACGGCCCTTTAAAGGTTTTCATACACAAACTCGTTGCGCATATCTTCGTCGTGTTCTAGTTGATTTTTGGCGAATTTATGGCCCTTTCCCAGTGTGGAAACATATGTCTTTACTTAAAACAACCTGTAGTTCTTATGTTGCATTTTCCTGCTTGGTAACATAGTTTTATTGTTTCACCTGTATAGCATGACAGACACTTCGGGAACACTTTGTTCATCATCTGTCGTCCTCGTCCGTTGTTGTCCGTCCGTCACACTTTAACTTGCAACCTGACCTTGGCTATAACTTGAAAAATATTTTACCTATGTTTTTCGGAACTAAATAAACATCTCCATCTTACCCCAAGGAATATTGTTACACATGTCCAATTACTTCAACGTTAATTTCGGCAGAGTTATTGCCCCTTTTATAAAACTGTAACCTGTATATTACGTGGTTCAAGTTGTAGATGTTTTTAGGCAATATTTTATGTTTTTTAGACGATATTTTATGTTTTCAGACAATATTTTGTTTTTTCAGACAGTGTTTTATGTTTTCAGACAATTATGAATATTTTGTGTTTTCAGACAGTATTTTATGTTTTCAGACAATATTTTATGTTTTCAGACAATACTTTATCGTAACATTCAAAGATAAACCACTGGAACTTTGGGATATGAAGACATTGACAATACTAAGAGAGATGGCCAAGAGTATACCCATCCCTACAGCCCTAGTGAGTAAAGGGTTAACTGTATAGGGATTTTATATTTTGAGATGCTATATCACGATTAAACACAAATTGCTTCCAATAAATGACTGATGTACTGTTGCAAAATGTTCAATAGGGTTAAGCTGTTTCTGATATTTCTGAAATTTAATATTTTATGGTCTCCTATTACTAAAATCGTGGGACATTTTAAATGCTTCTGAAAAAAGAAATCATGTTGTTGTTTTTTTTAACAGTATGTTCTTCCCTTTACACTAAATGATTGCATTGCCAGGAATGGTCCCCAAGTCACAGCTTGAAGGCATTGAAGAGGAAGTTACAACTGCAGCAGTCTACAACCGACCAATCACAGCTGTCTTTGTCAGGTGGTGCAGGAATGGGCGGAGCTACTAGTGAAGGCTCGGTGGATAAATTGGATAGTGTAGCTGCTACCTCATCGGAGAATGCCACAAGGTATACGTACGTTTAATACACAAGGTATGTGTATGTCATACATGAGGGGGTGGGGCTACTGTTGAAGGCAGACACAAGGTACATGAATGTCATACATTAGAGGGTGGGGCTACTGTTGGAGGCTGACACAAGGTACATGAATGTCATACATTAGAGGGTGGGGCTACTGTTGGAGGCCGACACAAGGTACGTGTATGTCATACATTAGGGGTAGGGCTACTGATATAGGCAGACACAAAGTACATGTATGTCATACATGAGGCAGTGTGGCTACTGATATAGGCAGACACAAGGTACATGAATGCATACATGAGGGGGTGGGGCTACTGTTGAAGGCGGACACAATGCCTCATATTGTTTGTGTACATTGCAGTGATCAGAAGCCCACAACCAAGATGGCGGTGAAGGAACACTTTGTGTACACAGACTTGGAAGGAGCGTTGTATCATTTCCTGGTGGAGGGAACCGGCTTCCTGGATGCCTCCAAGATTCCCCCAGAAGTAAGTTAAAATAATGGCTACCATGTCATATTGGAGGTAACATTCCCCAGAAGAATTTAAAAACAATTGTGTTATTTATGTGGATAACGAATACTGAACACAAAAATAACTATCTGTGACATTGACTTCAATAAAGTGTTGAAGGCGTTGAAGTCATTTGCAGAGAATGTTCAACAAAGAAAAATATTGTTATTAAATCATACACAACTGATTTAAAATGCAAGAAAAAATTAAATTGCTAAACATATGTAATCACATCACTGCATATGTGTAAGAGCTATGCATCTGTAACCACATGCCACATATGTGTTAGAGCTAAACATCTGTAATCACATCACTGCATATGTGTAAGAGCTAAGCATCTGTAACCACATGCCACATGTGTAAGAGCTAGACATGTAATCACATACCACATATGTGTAAGATGTAGACATCTGTAATCACATGCCACATATGTGTAAGGTGTAGACATCTGTAATCACATGCCACGTATGTGTAAGATGTAGACATCTGTAATCACATGCCACATATGTGTAAGAGCTAAACGCATGTAACCACTTGACACATATGTGTAAGAGCTGAACATCTGTAATCACATGCCACATGTGTAAGAGCTAGACATATGTAATCACATACCACATATGTATAAGATGTAGACATCTGTAATCACATGCCACATATGTGTAAGATGTAGACATCTGTAATCACATGCCACATATGTGTAAGAGCTAAACGCCTGTAACCATGTGCCACATATGTGTAAGAGCTGAACATCTGTAATGACATGCCGCATGTGTAAGAGCTAGACATATGTAATCACATACCAAATATGTGTAAGATGTAGACATCTGTAATCACATGCCACCTTTGTGTAAGAGCTTAACATCTGTAATTACATGCCGCATATGTGTAAGAGCTAAACATATGTAACCATGTGCCACATATGTGTTGGAGCTAAACATCTGTAACCACATGCCACATAATGTGTAAGAGCTAAACATCTGTAACCGCATACCACGTGTGTAAGAGTTAAACATCTTAACATGTGTAAGAGGTAGACATATGTAACTACATGCCACATAATATGTAAGAGCTAAACATCTGTAACCACATGCCACATAATGTGTACGAGGTAGACGTTGTATGTCATGTGACTATTTCAGAGTGGAATGGGCACTGTAACCTGGTTGTCATGGAAGGGAGATTACCTAGCGTTTGGTGATGGGGATGGACAACTCTGTCTGTGGGACCTCAAGGCCAAAACATCCAGGTACAACGCACTTCCCTCATTGAAAAATCATTATGACACGTAATGAAACATCCAGATACAACGCACTTCCCTCATTGAAAAATCATTATGACACGTAATGAAACATCCAGGTACAACGCACTTCTCTCATTGAAAAATCATTATGACGCGTTATGAAACATCCAGGTACAACGCACTTCTCTCATTGAAAAATCATTATGACACGTTATGAAACATCCAGGTACAATGCATTTCCCTCATTGAAAAATCATTATGACACATTATGAAACATCCAGGTACAACGCACTCCCTCATTGAAAAATCATTATGACACGTAATGAAACATCCAGGTACAACGCACTTCTCTCATTGAAAAATCATTATGACACGTAATGAAACATCCAGGTACAATGCACTTCTCTCATTGAAAAATCATTATGTGCTAGATAACCCCGGGGAAACCATGGGTGTTTGCTGGTGGAAGGTATACAGGACTGGTTTTACCCAGGAATAATTAGTTTTCTGCCCCCACCACTAAAACAACCAATCATCATACATGTGCTTAAAATCATGTTAAACACCAAAAAAAACTTTCATTCAGCCATTATGTTGAATGAAAATTATGTATATTTTATGGGAAGAACCATAAGAACTTGTGGCCCGACACTATTGTTTTGTAAACATATATTGGCATTAAAATATGTTCAACTGTTAACCTATGTGTGCATACGGGCAAGTGATCTTCACTCTCTTCTGGAACTGTTTTATTAATACTGTATTGTGTTTATGAATTTCAGAATCAATTCTACACACCGAGGCTGGATAAAGAAGATCCGGTTTGCTCCTGGCCGTGGCAATTTTAAATTTCTGATTCTCTATAATGATGGAATAGACATCTGGGACATCAATGAGGGAAAGGTATTGGGTTTGTTGTCTTATTTATTCCGCTTCTATTGTCTGATGTTTACAAGTTGATTCCATATACATGAGTTTATTCATCTGAGCATTTAACCCTTAACCTCCTACATATATATATAATGGACTGTTCTTTCTTTGAATTAAGACCTTTTCATTTATGTGTCAAAGGGGTGTTTTGGGGAAAATGACTGATCAGCAGCCAGACATTGTAAATTATTTCATCGAGAAGTGAGAAAACTTTATATTTTCACGAATGCGAAGCCTGATCAGCCTTTGCAGGCTGAGTTACTCGCAGGCTGATCCGGGTTTACAATGATCTGGGTTTACAATGGACGCAAAGGCTATTATAGTCGTGCTTAGTGGGTTAAGGGTTAAAAAATACAGCGTAATCTTTTATAAAAAAGGTTGGTTGATTCTAGAATCCGATATAGTCATCTACCCGACTCTCTCGGAGAGCTCTAAAGAATTCAAACAGTGTGTAAATGAGCAGTTGATCAGCACTATTGTCACTAGTATGTATGTTTATACTGTATATAATGTCAGGTATTTAGCAGACTTGGTTGCCCTGTGGAATAAGCCTTGCCCATTACAGCTACAAACCTCTGACTTTTGTGGGTTTGCTTCCTGGCTGAGGGTTGATGGGAAACTTCAGCTCATCTACCTCTGAGGTTGCTGTCCAATTTAAGCTAATAGGATGCATTTCATTTCATTTCTTCATGTATTTAATACTTAAAACTGTTAATTGGGTTAAATTGTTTTGTATTTTGAATGAAATCTAATTACTCTGGCATATTGTGCTTTGTTTTCTGATATTTAAATGAAGCTCTTTTTAGCCCGAGTTAGTGAGTTCCATGAAAAGTCCCAAAGAGATAGCCAAGGTGTTGGATGCCGAGTGGGCTGGTTCTGATAGACCCGTGGTGGCCACCGTGGATGGATGTATTCATATGCTGGATATCTCGCTGAGAAAATTCTCATGTTCAACAGAAGAGAGGCAACTACACGGTATTACAAAATTGTATACAACTACACGGTGTCACAACCTTATACAGATACACAGTATCACAAAATCTTATACAGCTCCAAAGTATCACAAAATCTTATTCAACTACACAGTATCATAGAATTGTATTCAGCTACACAGTATTACTAAATCGTATACAACTACACAGTATCATAAAATCTTATTCAGCTACACAGTATCACAAAATCTTAAACAATTTCACAGTATCATAGAATTGTATTCACCTACACAGTATTACAAAACCTTATACAACTGCACAGTATCTCAAAATCTTATACAACTACACAGTATCACAAAATTTTATACAACTACACAGTATCGCAAAATCTTATACAACTACACAGTATCACAAATGTTATACAACTACACAGTATCACAAAATATTGTACAACTACACAGTATCACAAAATCATATACATCTACACAGTATCACAAAATCTTAAACAATTTCACAGTATCATAGAATTGTATTCACCTACACAGTATTACAAAACCTTATACAACTGCACAGTATCTCAAAATCTTATACAATTGCACAGTATCTCAAAATCTTATACAACTACACAGTATCACAAAATCTTATTCAACTACACAGTATCACAAAATATTATAACTACACAGTATCATAGAATTGTATTCAACTACACATTATTACAAAATCTTATACAACTACACAGTAACACAAAATCTTATTCAACTACACAGTATCACAAAATATTACAACTACACAGTATTACAAAATCTTATACAACTACACCATATCACAATTTTATACAACGACACAGTGTCACTAAATCTTATACAACTTTACAGTATCACAAAATCTTATACACTTACACAGTATCACAAAATAAATTCCTTGTCTCTAATATTGGTATTAAATCAGGAAATGTGTAATTCTTGTCTTTCTTATTTGCAGTATAACTCATTACATCAGTTTCAAACTAATCTTTAATTTTGCATACTTGGCTTCTTGTAGAAAAGACAATTATTTACTGCGTAAACATTTTCCAGGATGTATTTCTCTTTCTACTTGTTCCATAATGATAAATGTGATTGTTTTCCAGAGGATGTGTTTTCCCCGTATTTGCTGCTTGCACGGGCCTCGTTCCTAATGAAGCACCACCTGCAGCACCAGAAATGGGCGTCGACATACCTTCTATCTCTGGACGGTCTCCGGGAGGAGGACAAAGAACTGCAGGATATTGTTAATAGTAATCTCAAACTTCTAGACAGGTACATGATCAAGTTCCACAGTTTACACACATAATTGCTAGCTTAATGACATTCTGAATGGCATATCTGTCCAGTGTTAGTAAGGGTCAATAATAATTTTAGAATTATCTTGAAATAATAGCAATAATAAATGTGAAAAGAAGTCGCTCTTGAAGTATACTTTAGCTACATGTGAATTCATGGGTTTTAAATGTGATACAACTTCTCAGAGGCCCATTGTACAGATTGTCAACCATGTCAACGTCATTAAAATTAAATCGAAATTATTTTTGTATGGTGTTTTACGTCATTTTAAACACATGTAATGTTATATCTGAATAATAAATTTATCAAAATGCTGCATAAATCCAGTTGAACTAAATAAATATATTTTGGCATATCCACTAAATATATTGCCTAAATGTGCTGAACATGACACAAAACACCATTCAACCATCATCCAACCAGCTATTTGACTAGTTTATGTTGTTGTCAGTGATTTAGCTGAGTACCTGCTTTAGCTGAGTACCTGCCTCACTGTAGATTTTGTGTTATTTTCAGTAATTTAGCTAGCTAGTCTACCTGCCTCACTGTTGCTTTTGTGTTATTTTCAGTGATTTGGCTGCCTACCTGCCTCACTGTAGGTTTGATACAGCAGAGAGGTGTTTGCTGACTGCCAGGTATGACATATCTACATCATAATACAGTAGTGATCACACCAGGTATGACATATCTGCATCATAATACAGTAGTGATCACACCAGGTATGACATATCTCCATCATAATACAGTAGTGATCACACCAGGTATGACATATCTACATCATAATACAATAGTGATCACACCAGGTATGACATATCTACATCATAATACAATAGTGATCACACCAGGTATGACATATCTACATCATAATACAATAGTGATCACACCAGGTATGACCTATCTACATCATAATACAGTAGTGATCACGCCAGGTAAGACATATCTACATCATAATACAATAGTGATCACACCAGGTATGACATATCTACATCATAATACAATAGTGATCACACCAGGTATGACATATCTACATCATAATACAATAGTGATCACACCAGGTATGACCTATCTACATCATAATACAGTAGTGATCACGCCAGGTATGACATATCTACATCATAATACAATAGTGATCACACCAGGTATGACATATCTACATCATAATACAGTAGTGATCACACCAGGTATGACATATCTACATCATAATACAATAGTGATCACACCAGGTATGACCTATCTACATCATAATACAATAGTGATCACACCAGGTATGACCTATCTACATCATAATACAATAGTGATCACACCAGGTATGACATATCTACATCATAATACAATAGTCATCACACCAGGTATGACATATCTACATCATAATACAATAGTGATCACACCAGGTATGACCTATCTACATCATAATACAGTAGTGATCACGCCAGGTATGACATATCTACATCATAATACAATAGTGATCACACCAGGTATGACATATCTACATCATAATACAATAGTGATCACACCAGGTATGACATATCTACATCATAATACAATAGTGATCACACCAGGTATGACATATCTACATCATAATACAATAGTGATCACACCAGGTATGACATATCTACATCATAATACAATAGTGATCACACCAGGTATGACATATCTACATCATAATACAATAGTGATCACACCAGGTATGACATATCTACATCATAATACAATAGTGATCACACCAGGTATGACATATCTACATCACAATACAATAGTGATCACACCAGGTATGACATATCTACATCATAATACAATAGTGATCACACCAGGTATGACCTATCTACATCATAATACAGTAGTGATCACGCCAGGTAAGACATATCTACATCATAATACAACAGTGATCACACCAGGTATGGCATATCTACATCATATCTACATCATAATACAGTAGTGATCACACCAGGTATGGCATATCTACATCATAATACAGTAGTGATCACACCAGGTATGACATATCTACATCATACTACAATAGTGATCATGCCAGGTATGACATATCTACATCATAATACAATAGTCATCACACCAGGTATGACATATCTACATCATAATACAATAGTGATCACACCAGGTATGACATATCTACATCATAATACAATACTGATCACACCAGGTATGACATATCTACATCATAATACAATAGTGATCACACCAGGTATGACATCTACATCATAATACAATAGTGATCACACCAGGTATGACATATCTACATCATAATACAATAGTGATCACACCAGGTATGACCTATCTACATCATAATACACTAGTGATCACACCAGGTATGACATATCTACATCATAATACAATAGTGATCACACCAGGTATGACATATCTACATCATAATACAGTAGTGATCACACCAGGTATGACATATCTACATCATAATACAATAGTGATCACACTTGGTATGACATATCTACATCATAATGCAATAGTCATCACACCAGGTATGACATATCTACATCATAATACAATAGTGATCACACCAGGTATGACATATCTACATCATAATACAATAGTGATCACACCAGGTATGACATCTACATCATAATACAATAGTGATCACACCAGGTATGACATATCTACATCATAATACAATAGTCATCACACCAGGTATGACATATCTACATCATAATACAATAGTGATCACACCAGATATGACCTATCTACATCATAATACACTAGTGATCACACCAGGTATGACATATCTACATCATAATACAATAGTGATCACACCAGGTATGACATCTACATCATAATACAATAGTCATTACACATGTAATATTCAAAATAATTTAATAATCTTAAGCAAATTTTGATATATGCATGCTTTTTATTGACACACGTAGAATACAATTTTAGGAATTAAATGTGCTGCAGTTTAATGCAGCAGACCTGTGCAGTGGATGGGTTCACTCCCTGGCAGTGGCATATTTGATGGGAAACTTCATTGTTTATCTCTTCACCTTCTGAGATCACTGTACTTGTGTTAATGTATAAAGCCTCTTTTCATTTCATTGAAACAAACAGTGAATGATACAGTCTGGCTATACTTTTACATGTATAGCACTTGCAGCTAAAGACTTCTGTCCAATATGAACCCGCAGGTGGTGTGGACGAAATCACATTTTATCATTTAGAGATGATCTGGTCCAACATCAATTGTCTACAATCTACTGAATGATTATCTGCCCCTGACAGTAACATTTAGTTAACATTAGCAACGTCTTTATTACCCATGCATACATAGCAGCCTTGATAGCTAAGGGATAAGGTATAGTCCATACATAGCAGCTTGATAACTAAGGGATGAGGTATTGTGCATACATAGCAGCCTTGATAGCTAAGGGATAAGGTATTGTGGATACATAGCAGCCTTGATAGCTAAGGGATAAGGTATTGCGCACACATAGCAGCCTAGATAGCTAAGGGATAAGATATTCCGCATACATAGCAGCCTTGATAGCTAAGGGATAAGATATTGTGCATACATAGCAGCCTTGATAGCTAAGGGATAAGATATTCCGCATACATAGCAGCCTTGATAAATAAGGGATAAGGTATTGCGCATACATATCAGCCTTGATAGCTAAGGGATAAGGTATTGTGCATACATATCAGCTTTGATAGCTAAGGGATAAGATATTGCGCATGCATACCAGCCTTGATAGCTAAGGTATAATGTATTGCGCATACATAGCAGCCTTGATAGCTAAGGGATAAGATATTGTGCATACATACCAGCCTTGATAGCTAAGGGATAATGTATTGTGCATACATAGCAGCCTTGATAGCTAAGGGATAAGATATTGCGCATACATACCAGCCTTGATAGCTAAGGGATAAGGTATTGCACATACATAGCAGTCTTGATAACTAAGGGATAAGAATATTGCGCATACATAGTCGTCTTCATAACTAAGGGATAAGGTATTGCGCATACATAGCAGCCTTGATAGCTAAGGGATATGGTATTGTGCATACATAGCAGCCTTGATAACTAAGGGATAAGGTATTGCACATACATAGCAGCCTTGACAGCTAAGGGATAAGGTATTGCACATACATATCAGCCTTGATAGGTAAGGGATAAGGTATTGCGCATACATAGCAGCCTTGATAGCTAAGGGATAAGGTATTGCGCATACATGTCAGCCTTGATAGCTAAGGGATAAGGTATTGTGCATACGTAGCAGCCTTGATAGCTAAGGAATAAGGTATTGCGCATAAATAGCAGCCTTGATAGCTAAGGGATAAGTATTGCGCATACATAGCAGCCTTGATAGCTAAGGGATAAGGTATTGTGCTTAAGAGCTGCAGACCTCTGCCGTGCGTGGATTCCCTCCCTGGGGGAGACATGTTTGATCGACAAGTTCATCCTTTATCTCATCCCCCTCAGAGGTTACTGTCCCAATAGAATAACCTAACCTGAGGTTACTGTCCCAATAGAATAACCTAACCTGAGGTTACTGTCCCAATAGAATAACCTAACCTGAGGTTACTGTCCCAATAGAATAACCTAACTTGAGGTTACTGTCCCAATAGAATAACCTAACCTGAGGTTACTGTCCCAATAGAATAACCTAACCTGAGGTTACTGTCCCAATAGAATAACCTAACCTGAGGTTACTGTCCCAATAGAATAACCTAACCTGAGGTTACTGTCCCAATAGAATAACCTAACCTGAGGTTACTGTCCCAATAGAATAACCTAACCTGATGAGTTAAAACCCCATTTCATTTCCTATGCATACACAACTGTTGACTGTTGCAGATTGTATGGAGACGAATCTGAGGTCCATTTCTGGAAGGTAGCTTTACACTACATGAGGTCAGGCAGGTCACAGGCAATAAGTAAGGTGAGTGAGTCAGATCTGGAAGGTAGCTTTACACTACATGAGGTCAGGCAGGTCACAGGCAATAAGTAAGGTGAGTGTGTCAGTTCTGGAAGGTAGCTTTACACTACATGAGGTCGGGCAGGTCACAGGCAATAAGTAAGGTGAGTGTGTCAGTTCTGGAAGGTAGCTTTACACTACATGAGGTCGGGCAGGTCACAGGCAATAAGTAAGGTGAGTGAGTCAGTTCTGGAAGGTAGCTTTACACTACATGAGGTCAGGCAGGTCACAGGCAATAAGTAAGGTGAGTGGGTCATTTCTGGAAGGTAGCTTTACACTACATGAGGTCAGGCAGGTCACAGGCAATAAGTAAGGTGAGTGAGTCATTTCTGGAAGGTAGCTTTACACTACATGAGGTCGGGCAGGTCACAGGCAATAAGTAAGGTGAGTGGGTCATTTCTGGAAGGTAGCTTTACACTACATGAGGTCGGGCAGGTCACAGGCAATAAGTAAGGTGAGTGTGTCAGTTCTGGAAGGTAGCTTTACACTACATGAGGTCGGGCAGGTCACAGGCAATAAGTAAGGTGAGTGTGTCAGTTCTGGAAGGTAGCTTTACACTACATGAGGTCGGGCAGGTCACAGGCAATAAGTAAGGTGAGTGAGTCAGTTCTGGAAGGTAACTTTACACTACATGAGGTCGGGCAGGTCACAGGCAATAAGTAAGGTGAGTGGGTCATTTCTGGAAGGTAGCTTTACACTACATGAGGTCAGGCAGGTCACAGGCAATAAGTAAGGTGAGTGGGTCATTTCTGGAAGGTAGCTTTACACTACATGAGGTCAGGCAGGTCACAGGCAATAAGTAAGGTGAGTGAGTCATTTCTGGAAGGTAGCTTTACACTACATGAGGTCGGGCAGGTCACAGGCAATAAGTAAGGTGAGTGGGTCATTTCTGGAAGGTAGCTTTACACTACATGAGGTCGGGCAGGTCACAGGCAATAAGTAAGGTGAGTGTGTCAGTTCTGGAAGGTAGCTTTACACTACATGAGGTCGGGCAGGTCACAGGCAATAAGTAAGGTGAGTGTGTCAGTTCTGGAAGGTAGCTTTACACTACATGAGGTCGGGCAGGTCACAGGCAATAAGTAAGGTGAGTGAGTCAGTTCTGGAAGGTAGCTTTACACTACATGAGGTCGGGCAGGTCACAGGCAATAAGTAAGGTGAGTGAGTCAGTTCTGGAAGGTAGCTTTACACTACATGAGGTCGGGCAGGTCACAGGCAATAAGTAAGGTGAGTGAGTCAGTTCTGGAAGGTAGCTTTACACTACATGAGGTCAGGCATGTCACAGGCAATAAGTAAGGTGAGTGTGTCAGTTCTGGAAGGTAGCTTTACACTACATGAGGTCAGGCAGGTCACAGGCAATAAGTAAGGTGAGTGAGTCAGTTCTGGAAGGTAGCTTTACACTACATGAGGTCGGGCAGGTCACAGGCAATAAGTAAGGTGAGTGAGTCAGTTCTGGAAGGTAGCTTTACACTACATGAGGTCGGGCAGGTCACAGGCAATAAGTAAGGTGAGTGAGTCAGTTCTGGAAGGTAGCTTTACACTACATGAGGTCAGGCAGGTCACAGGCAATAAGTAAGGTGAGTGTGTCAGTTCTGGAAGGTAGCTTTACACTACATGAGGTCAGGCAGGTCACAGGCAATAAGTAAGGTGAGTGAGTCAGTTCTGGAAGGTAGCTTTACACTACATGAGGTCGGGCAGGTCACAGGCAATAAGTAAGGTGAGTGAGTCAGTTCTGGAAGGTAGCTTTACACTACATGAGGTCGGGCAGGTCACAGGCAATAAGTAAGGTGAGTGAGTCAGTTCTGGAAGGTAGCTTTACACTACATGAGGTCGGGCAGGTCACAGGCAATAAGTAAGGTGAGTGTGTCAGTTCTGGAAGGTAGCTTTACACTACATGAGGTCGGGCAGGTCACAGGCAATAAGTAAGGTGAGTGGGTCAGTTCTGGAAGGTAGCTTTACACGACATGAGGTCGGGCAGGTCACAGGCAATAAGTAAGGTGAGTGTGTCAGTTCTGGAAGGTAGCTTTACACTACATTTGGTCACAGGCAATAAGTAAGGTGAGTTGGTCAGTTCTGGAAGGTAGTTTTACACTACATGAGGTCAGGCAGGTCACAGGCAATAAGTAAGGTGAGTGAGTCAGTTCTGGAAGGTAGCTTTACACTACATTTGGTCACAGGCAATAAGTAAGGTGAGTTGGTCAGTTCTGGAAGGTAGTTTTACACTACATGAGGTCGGGCAGGTCACAGGCAATAAGTAAGGTGAGTTGGTCAGTTCTGGAAGGTAGCTTTACACTACATGAGGTCGGGCAGGTCACAGGCAATAAGTAAGGTGAGTGAGTCAGTTCTGGAAGGTAGCTTTACACTACATGAGGTCGGGCAGGTCACAGGCAATAAGTAAGGTGAGTGTGTCAGTTCTGGAAGGTAGCTTTACACTACATGAGGTCGGGCAGGTCACAGGCAATAAGTAAGGTGAGTGTGTCAGTTCTGGAAGGTAGCTTTACACTACATGAGGTCGGGCAGGTCACAGGCAATAAGTAAGGTGAGTGTGTCAGTTCTGGAAGGTAGCTTTACACTACATGAGGTTGGGCAGGTCACAGGCAATAAGTAAGGTGAGTGAGTCAGTTCTGGAAGGTAGCTTTACACTACATGAGGTCGGGCAGGTCACAGGCAATAAGTAAGGTGAGTGAGTCAGTTCTGGAAGGTAGCTTTACACTACATGAGGTCAGGCAGGTCACAGGCAATAAGTAAGGTGAGTGAGTCAGTTCTGGAAGGTAGCTTTACACTACATGAGGTCAGGCAGGTCACAGGCAATGAGTAAGGTGAGTGAGTCAGTTCTGGAAGGTAGCTTTACACTACATGAGGTCGGGCAGGTCACAGGCAATAAGTAAGGTGAGTGAGTCAGTTCTGGAAGGTAGCTTTACACTACATGAGGTCAGGCAGGTCACAGGCAATAAGTAAGGTGAGTGAGTCAGTTCTGGAAGGTAGCTTTACACTACATGAGGTCGGGCAGGTCACAGGCAATAAGTAAGGTGAGTGGGTCAGTTCTGGAAGGTAGCTTTACACTACATGAGGTCGGGCAGGTCACAGGCAATAAGTAAGGTGAGTGTGTCAGCTCTGGAAGGTAGCTTTACACTACATGAGGTCGGGCAGGTCACAGGCAATAAGTAAGGTGAGTGGGTCAGCTTGTGTATGTTGTAGATATTAATAATATTAATATAATGAAATTGTATGGTCCTTGTTTGTATTGTATTACTTGATCTTAATAATCGGTCATCCATTTTCTTGTTTTGTTAGCTATAAAATGGACCTGATTATGACCGTACGTGAAGAACTAAATAATCTACCATTATTAAAATATAGAAAGTTTTATAAAGCATATGTAGATTAAAATAAAACACAATTAATTGTTTAAACTGTTTGTTTCAGAGTTCCAGTTGTGTGTTTTCCAAGACAGACACGGGTGACATTTTCATTCCTCAAACTCCTAGTCATAAAGAAGCTCATGACCTTGTTGACCTTGGTAACCTTGACAACACAGGTGATCGATGGAAACGTATGCAGGATGAATCTCTAGAGAGATGTTACGACTTCTTGTGTGATAATGCATGTTTCAAGGTGGGTTATGTTAGATTCATACAGATGTATTACATATATTGTTTTCCTTTAAAATAAATCCTGCACATATTTTATGTTTATAAATGTGAGAAGAAATAATACAAATGCCGCTAGCTGGTATATATTGTGCCAGATGGTTTAATGGACTTGATGAATATCGATACCAAATATCAGAATTCATCACCAGCTGGACCATTTATCTGGTCTGAAAAAGGAAGAAAAAAAGAAAAACATGACCAAAGTTGTTTTGTTTTACTTAACCATGTAAAAATGTTCTTATCTTCACTGTTAAGTCATTCCTACTAGTAAAAGCAATTGTTGAACCATTCATTGTAGTTCATATAAATAAACTGAATTGAGTTTCTGTGTGCCCTGACATTGATAGTAGATAGAACATACAGTGTGACCCTAGCTAGTTAGTTATTCTGTATTATCTTGGTTGAAGTTGTTTGTTTGGCCTGTTTCATCAATAGCCTTCGGATACAGCTACAGAAATATTGAACATCTTTGGTCATATACCTTGTCAGACTTTGTGCTTTCTTTCTATCCAAAATGCCAGGCTGGGCATCCTTGTACCATGGAAAATGGAATTAAACAAAAAACGAATAACATATAGTTACATCAATAAATTATGTTTAATTTATCTATTAAACATAGTAGAAAGGTTTTCTAACTTAACTATTGTTTATCTTTCAAAAATACCAACAAGACTAACCTAAATATTGTTTACCATTTAAACCAACATAAAAGTTGTTTATCTTGCAGAAATACCAATTAATTAGACTAAATCTAAATATTGTTTATATTCCAGAAATACCAACTGGACCGTGTGGCCCTACACGACAGTAAGAGAGTGACATTTGAACACACACAGAAGTGTGCGGAGAACTATGTGATGCTGGGTCAGACAGACAGGGCTGTACAGTTATTGTTAGAGACAGACCCAGATAGTGACACGTACTATGTAGATTGTCTCAGGTAATCTCTTCTCATTCCAAACCACTGGGGTCCTAGTCATTATGCCCTTGCCAATAATTGGTGAGGGATATGCTGTTTTGGCCTTGTCCGTCCGATCATTCGACCATCCGTTGTTTTTGCTTGTATTCACAAAATTCTTTCACGAATTACTTTCATGTTTTATTTGTTGATTACTAAGGTCATACAAAAACATTCTGCCACAACAAGGTCAAGGTGACGCACGTGGAAGTTATTTTTAAGCGGGAGCATTAGTCGGGTATCCGGCATTTCTAGTTTAGTCACACACTGCCTATCCCCACCTTAGTCACACACTGCCTATCCCCACCTTAGGCACACACTGCCTATCCCCACCTTAGTCACACACTGCCTATCCCCACCTTAGTCACACACTCCCTATCCCCACCTTAGTCACACACTCCCTATCCCCACCTTAGTCACACACTCCCTATCCCCACCTTAGTCACACACTCCCTATCCCCACCTTAGTCACACACTCCCTATCCCCACCTTAGTCACACACTCCCTATCCCCACCTCCCTAATAAAATCAGCCTCAAATTTATTTAGTCATTGTCTAACACATCTAAGGTCAAACAATGCCAAACTAAAATTAAATTATTATTCCATTGATCCTGTAAATATTGTCAAAATAACTATTCTTCGGACCAATTGTAACACTTTACAATGCTTCAGATCATGTCTGGTAGC
This sequence comes from Cyrtodaria siliqua, assembly GCA_037043455.1. Lineage (NCBI taxonomy): Eukaryota > Metazoa > Mollusca > Bivalvia > Adapedonta > Hiatellidae > Cyrtodaria > Cyrtodaria siliqua. The sequence goes on from JAWPHD010006565.1 coordinate 74,136, forward strand.
CAGTATACGGTCATCTGGAGCATCACAGAGTACCATCAAGCTGGTAGCCACTAACTTGATAGCTAACGGAAAATTACTGGGTATTATGATTATAACTAGCTAATGGAAAATTACTGGGTATTATGGTTATTAATAACAAACAGAAAATTACTGGGTATTATGGTTATTAATAGCTAACGGAAAATTACTGGGTATTATGGTTATTAATAGCAAACAGAAAATTACTGGGTATTATGATTATTACTAGCTAATGGCAATTACTGGGTATTATGATTATTACTATCTAATGGCAATTACTGGGTATTATGATCATTACTAGCTAACGTAAAATTACTGGGTAGATTTATTACTAGCTAATGGAAAAATTACTGGGTATTATGGTAATTAATAGCAAACAGAAAATTACTGGATAGATTATTATTAGCTAATGGAAAATTACTGGATATTATGGTTATTAATAGCAAACAGAAAATTACTGGGTATTATGGTTATTAATAGCAAACAAAAAATTACTGGGTATTATGATTATTAATAGCTAACAGACAATTACTGGTTCTTTTGATTATTAAAAACTAATGGAAAATTACTGGGTATAATGATAATTAATAACTAATGGAAAATTACGGGGTAGTATGGTCATTAAAAGCTATTGGATGAGCACTGAGTATGATGATAATAAACATAAATTACCCAGTATAATACTACTTGATAACTAACAGACAATTACTGGGTATAATGATAATTAATAGCTAATGGAAAATTACGGGGTAGTATGGTCATTAATAGCTATTGGATGAGCACTGAGTATAATGATAATAAACATAAAATTACCCAGTATAATACTACTTACTAACGGAAAATTACTGGGTATTGTAATACTGGGTATATGATAGTATGATGATAGGATTATGATAGGATTATGATATTATGGGTATTATTAGTTTAAACATGTTTATTTTACATCAATTGCGAAACAAGTTATTGCAACTTAGATTAACCACTCTCGATGGCTTCCTGGGTAGAACCAGTACTAAGCAATGTGGATTAATTATCTTGCTCAAGGATAAATAATGTGGCCGCGGCGAGGATCGAACCCACGACCTCTCGTATTACGATAGTGAATAGCCAATGGAAAATTAATAGCTAATGGAAAAGTTCTGGGTATAATGCTAAGACAAATTTGGTTCAAGTTTTCTGTATAAGCTTGTAAGTTTTTTTCCATTAAACTTTTATTACATTTCTCTCCACAGAAGGTGTACAGCTGCTGTGTTTGATAGAAAAGGGGCTAGATGCATGTCGGTACCTGCAGACATACGGGGCATGGGAACGCGCTGTCTGGCTCGCGAAGGTCAGTTATAGATTATAAACCTGTCTCCTAGTGGAAGCCTACCCTTAATCACAGTCATCATAAAAATGATGTAAAACACCATTCAAACAAACAGTCATCATCACAATCATAGCTGATATCATCTCGTTGTTACTAATTATCATCATCATCATCTTTTATCGTCATCATAGTTATCATCGTCATCAGCATCAGTTACCATCATCACCATCAGTTATCATTTCAGTATTATTGTTACTGATTGTTTACCTGCACATTTTGACTTTTATTTATGACACCAGCTACTATTGTACATTGCTTGTTTCAGTCTACCCTAGAGTACACGGAGTGTTGTGAAGTGATGAAGCGGTGGGTGGAACATCTCAGCAGTACACAGGTCAACCAGAAGGTAAGTCTAAATATCTCAGCAGTACACAGGTCAACCAGAAGGTAAGTCTAGATATCTCAGCAGTACACAGGTCAACCAGAAGGTAAGTCTAGATATCTCTGTAGTACACAAGTCAACCAGAAGGTAAGTCTAGATATCTCTGTAGTACACAGGTCAACCGGCGGTAAGTCTAGATAAATTCCATTGTGTGTTCAAGCCTGCCCTACTTTTGCTCAATTTTGACCAAACTTCACATGGATGATTCTGAGCTAAATGGCTAAGATTGTTAAAATAAGGTCCAATATACAAAAAATAGTCTAAACCTTAAAAACTATTTATTTCAAGAACTGCTGAGCGGACTGACAGCTTTTTATTATAAATATTGCTAGGTAATAGACTATCAAGTTTGTTTACATGAGGCCTTGGTGTCAAAAACGGCCTTGCCCGGGGACAAACTTTTATACCATATTCATGATTTTCCTCTACTGGACTCTAAAGGCAGCTCTGTATAACCTAAATAATATGTCAATGAGCAGTTAAACAATAATTCAGTTCAATACCTCAGTTTAAATTTATTTTACATTGATTGTAATGAAAGCTCTATGAATTTTCATCACTCTCAATGTCTTCCTGGGTGGAACGAGTATAAAATATCTTGCTCAGGGACACAACACATACGGTATTGACTGGGATCACTAGACCACAGGGCTCCAGAATACCTCATTTATAATTAGTAGTTGTACATATGATAGATTCAGTCAAGTCGACAAGAAGTCATTGATCGTTTTCTTAATTTATGTTCTTCTTCTTGTTGCAGAGTACAGGTGTGCTGGTAATGTTGTCCCTTGGTTACTTTCACAAGGTTATCGAGATGCTGTACGGTATGAGGCAGTTCAACAGGGCCGCCTGCTTTATTGAAGCAGCAATGGAGTTTGATCTCTTGGAGAAAAATGAGGAGACAGGTATGTTTTACAACCTTGCAAGGCTTATATGTTTCTGATTTGTGTTCATGATGACACCATGGCTGTTGATTTCTCCCATTTCCAGCCATGATTTGTGTTCATGAAGACACCATGGATGTTGATTTCTCCAATTTCCGGCCATGATTTGTATTCCTGATGACACCATGGATGCAGATTTCTCCCATTTCCAGCCATGATTTGTGTTCATGATGACACCATGGCGGTTGATTTCTCCCATTTCCAGCCATGATTTGTGTTCATGATGACACCATGGCTGTTGATTTCTCCCATTTCCAGCCATGATTTGTGTTCATTATGACACCATGACTGTTGATTTCTCCCATTTCCAGCCATGATTTGTGTTCATGAAGACACCATGGCTGTTGATTTCTCCCTTTCCGGCCATGATTTGAGTTCATGATGACACCATGGATGTAGATTTCTCCCATTTCCAGCCATGATTTGTGTTCATGATGACACCATGGCTGTTAATTTCTCCCATTTTTAGCCATGATTTGTGTTCATGATGACACCATGGCTGTTGATTTCTCCCATTTTTAGCCATGATTTGTGTTCATGATGACACCATGGCTGTTGATTTCTCCCATTTCCAGCCATAATTTGTGTTCATGATGACACCATGTCTGTTGATTTCTCCCATTTCCAGCCATGATTTGTGTTCATGATGACACATTTCCAGCCATGAAAGGCAACAAAACAAATATGCCAAGTTCCAGGTCGTAGTTCTGATCCTAAGGGTTAGGTTTCCCTATTTCACACAGAAAAACTCGTCATGGATTACCTTTTTCAATTATGTATATTTTAGTACAGGCTTATATAAAACAATAGGTAACTTTTCTGAGTTCATGTTAGAATAGGGCGACATCAATGTGACACCATGATGTCATATGTGAGAATTACAGGAGGAAAACACCTACATGTATATCTCGTATTACTCACAATGGGAGAGTATAAGAATCTTTAATAGGTGTCCGGTGAGAAGAGGGTATAACTGTTTTATTGGAACCGAGGCTCAACTGAGGTCAGACTAAAACAGCTCTACCAAAGGTTGGAATTTCCCTGAACCAGGCACTCAGCAACAATTTATTGGCGTCATGACTCAACATCCTAGTTAGTTGTTTTGTTTTTGTTCAGAGTTAGTTATTAATATTTAGTGATTATGAATATTCTTCCACTAAGAAGTCCCAATCTTCATCAATAGAAATGTAATAAATCCTTATCTGGTATGCAACAATATTCCAACAAGCTAGTGTATGTTTCAGGGTCCCTGATAGAGGCGGTGTTTCTGGAGTATGCTAGACAGTTGTCCAATCTAGGGCACAAACAGTCAGCCGTCTACTACTGTCAACAAGCCGGTGATAAAGGGAAACAACTCCTCAAGGAAGTGGAAATTCTCTTCTCTTGATCTTGTCTGATCACCACCAGGGGATGTTCTCTGAAGGAAGACTTACAGAAGTTCCAGTCGTCTCATAAATTACAATAAATTCTATGATAAAATCACTAATTATAACTTTGCTTTTGTGGTTAGCAGATTGAAATTCTCTTCTCATGATCTCGTCTGATCACATCCAGGGAATTTTGTCTGAAATCAGGCTGGTGTTTTTGCAATCCTAGTGTCATAAATGTAATGTGTAACAGTGGGAAACTGACATAGTTCTCGCAGTCTCATGAACTTTAATAAGTTCCCAGATAAAATTGTTAATTATAAATTTGTTGTTCATTAGATTATTTTATTGCCGTAGTTTAAAGAAATGTGTTGTCTGTATGTGACAGAATTAAGTAAAAATCTTGAAAACTGTAAAAGTAAATAATAGACCACCTTGACCACAGACACCTTGGCCCTAGACCCTCTTGTGTTTTAAAAACTATTCAGTTTGTGTCAATAAAGGGTTATTCGGTTCGTGTTCTGATAACTCTGACAGTAGCACTCGGATTTATCTGATCGTTGTTGTTGTAGTTATGTCCATTATGGTTGGTGCTCCACTGGTCATAATCAGAAAAAATATAAAATTAAAACAAAAAAACAGAATTGATTGCATTTAAGGAATTATTCATACATGTATTAAAACTGATAATGTTTAGTCTAGAATTTTAACGCACAACCTGCTCATTAGGACTAAATTAACTACATTTTTCTGTACCACATATACATAGTTATATCGCTACCCGTTCTTGTACAGTATACTACGACTGTAATCTCAGTGGCAGAAATACCGGTAATCCCAGCCTTTTCTGTACCACATATACATAGTTATATCGCTACCCGTTCTTGTACAGTATACTATGACTGTAATCTCAGTGGCAGAAATACCGGTAATCCGAGCCTTCTCTGTACCACATATACATAGTTAATGATACCCGTTCTTGTACAGTATACTATGACTGTAATCTCAGTGTCAGAAATACCGGTAATCCGAGCCTTCTCTTTACCACATATACATAGTTATATCGCTACCCGTTCTTGTACAGTATACTATGACTGTAATCTCAGTGTCAGAAATACCGGTAATCCGAGCCTTCTCTTTACCACATATACATAGTTATATCGCTACCCGTTCTTGTACAGTATACTACAACTGTAATCTCAATGGCAGAAATACCGGTAGATCATGAATCTCCATTTAGTGTCCATTTATTGTCAGATTTACAAATCACAAATGTTAATTATATTTTTTATCAATTTACTAACGTTTAAAGGGACACATTGGTATCTTGAAGCTTTTATCAGGCTTTATAATAAGGATCTCGATTTATTAATCCAGTATCATTTGACTTTGACCCTGCTTGCATATAATTAAATAAAAGTTTGAGTTTTGATTTTTCTTCCTATGCTTCTATAGGTTTAAATATATTATTGCTGCAGTATAATACCCAGTTGGTAATATGCGCAATTTGTGTTGTACTGTTCTTTCAATTAATATTAATGATTGAACAAATGCAAGTTGTGTGCAAAACTACAGGGATGCGAGTTTTTAAACAATCCAGATTGCTGTGTGTCCCTTTAAATTTGTTTATGTTTTAAGCCCCCTGTGGTTACTGGGTGTAGAATAGGACTAATGCAAATACTGCTAGAGGCAGCAGGGTAGGAACCCACCCCGCTACCCTGTCTTGGTACATTCTCCATATTTTATCTCAATGTATATGTAGGATGAGCCTGGCATGTTCATTCCTGTTTGACACCATAAAATCTTTCTTGTTCGGTGCCATATAACCTTTCTTGTGTTGGTGCACCCTAAAACGGCAATTCATTCGTTAATGTTTTTAAAGATGTTTTAAATTATATTTTGTGGACAGGGTTTCTTTTTTTTCTTTCGTCTCTGTAACAAGACTGTAAATAGTCCTGTATTTATATCCATGCATTTTAAAGTTCTCGATGTAAGTATACACCACATTCCATGTTATATAGTTTTCAAGTGTGAATTATATTGACACTCGGCAATCTTGAAGTTTGAATTAGTACCAAATGTTTACATATATTATTATTATTATTATTATACTCACATTGTCCATAACGTCCCATCCCGTCGCATTTTTGTCCTGTGACATTTTTTATTACCTGCATTTCTTAAACAGTTTTGAATGGGTTGTGTCCAAACTTCATATACTCATTACAACTGAAAAATTATAATGTGGCTCCAGCGTTAATGGAGTGTCTACAATAGAATTTGCAGCAACCCTGCAGTTCAGGGTGAAAAGGTTCCAGGCCTGTTCTCCATATTTTATCTCGATGTACATGGAGGATGAGTGGCTGCCAGGGTAGAATACAACCACTGCAATCTCACAAACACACTGTCACATGCAGAGGTGGGGCAGGACCCCATTCATGTTCACTTTGTCATGTTTTATCATGCTCATTCAATGTCTTTATCATGACACCGCGTATGCTAACGTGGAAACGTGGCTCCATCGTAAATGGAGTGTCTACTACAGAATTTGCAGCAACTCTGCAGTTCTCCAGGTAAGAAGGTTCTAGGCCCATTCTCCATATTTTATCTTCATGTAAATGGAGGATGAGTCTGGCACGTTCATTCCCGTTAGGCGCCATATAACCTTTCATGTGTTGGTGCGCCTTACACCCAATTCCAATTCAGTTTTCAAGACGGAGCTCTGGACTCATTTTTGTGTGTTCTTTAAAAAGAACATTATTTGTTCAAACATATTTTATTTCTCGTTATTTTTACAGCATAATGTTTGTACACAATAGGAGAAAAAGCAGAATGAAAGTAAAATATCTATGATGTTCTTCTCCTAAAAAGAACATTATTGGCTAGGTTTATTTTGTGAATACAGATGAAACTGCAGATGAAACATAATCTAGTACAGATTATATGAAATATTTACTCTCTTTGGATGATAGAATATTTTGTTATTAGTTTATTAAAATACAAATACTGTTATGTTATTAAAATACCTATTTTGTTTATTTTAAGCATGTGCAATATATACAATTTATTTAATGTGACATTCCCATATTTCCACTTTCATACTCAAACCAAAAAAACCTCTTATTTCATATTGTACTCTGATTTCTAGAGTCAGGAAAATCTGTAATCAGTAGATGTGGAGTCCAAAAAATGCGTACTATGGAAAGATAACTCAGCATTTCAACTCAACGATATATTTACAGTTCATCTCCCTAACTGGGTCTTAAATTAACATCTACATTTAAAATTATAATTTACAGTCAATAATTGTTGAAAACAACCCCTTTTTTTGTTCTTTTCAATTAAAAACAGAATTATCAAATAGAAATTAAAATGTAGAAACTTCAAATACAACATTTGGTTAGATTATAGAAGTGTGAAATAAAGTGGTCATTTTACAGTGTTGAATACAATACTGAATTCATTTGGACTCTTACCCATCTTGACCTCCTCCAAATATGGATTGTGTCTGCGGGGTATGGAAGTCATACATTTTTAACACATTCACATTTGTAAAACTATTTTAGGATACTGGCATAAAATGCATTGCAAACAATTTCAAAAGAAAAATATCTGTTCAAGGGGAAAAAAGCAATCTTGAAGTATTAAAATCAAAATCTCAATTCATTAATTCAGGGCTATTTTGATGTTAAACCTGTTTGCATATAAGTAGTTAAAATGGCATACAATTTTGAGTTTTTTCAAGAAAAACAAATGGTACACTGGTGTTTAAACAATTAATCAGGATTTCCATGTATCCCTTTACGAGATATAAAGAGAACGGTTTACACCGTGTGGGGTTTAGTCGTGTTCTTTGAGTAAAAGAATTGGTGTGTACCCCAACTGTAAAACTTGGGTAAATGTTTATTTTCTGATTCTAGTGTAAGGATCCGATTAATTTGATCTGTCGTTGTTTATAATTGAAAGCACTTTGTAAGGTAAAAGTTTGAAATATAAAACAGTTTCACCTGTACAGAAGATCCATCATATTGACAATGTGAACATTATAAACAGAAAATAAAAAAGTTATAACGTCTGTATCGAGACTTTTTGACTGCCCCTCGTATATTATAAATTATTGTAAATAAAGGTAATAATAAATAGGATATTTGTTTATCATTTTCCATTCCCACATTTTTTTTATTTCAATGTTACCCCAAGCCAAAAAAACACAAAAAAACTATATGTCAAAGTCATGTACACATGGGTGTGTGTTTAAATATACTAAATTTGGTCACATTTTCAGAATACGTGAGAATGTAGAATGTATGCATGTGAGCATGATTTAACACAAAAATATGCGTGTCTTATTCCCAATCAGGGTTCGACACTAACCCGAGGCTAGTCACATTCCAGAAGGACTAGTAAAAACTCACAGTTGACAAGCACGACAGGCTAGTTGTTTTTATTATTTAAACGACAATTTTAAATGATCTTATATGATCCTGATGTTGAAAGTTGCCATAAATCATTTCAATTTTCGCTATTCAAACTCTTCAATATCGTAATGTGATGTAGGGTACGATATAGACCAAGACATGCACCTGCGAATGTGCGAATGTGTAAGGTGTGTCAGATTACTAAACATTGCTTGGCCATTTTTTCTTTGATTCTGAAAAATAACCCGCGTTTTATGCATGTCCCCACAGATGCTAGCATTTCTATCACTATATTAATTTTATTGCCATGATAACTGCGACCTTCACATGGTAAACAAAAAGTGACGATATTTAAATACGGAACTGTCTCCATCGAAACAAACGAAAAACAGCATAGGAAAAGCTTCATCAGCAAAAAACTACATGATTTAAATAAACACATCCGTGTATTTTAGCCATCGTGGAAGTGCCTTACAGAGCCTTTTTACCAGTTTTTGGGAAGGGGCCTTTTGCCCTTAATTGAAAAAAATTCTATAAATGGGGAATGAAATGGCCAATGTAAGTCTGCATGACTTTAAAAGAAATTTGAGTGAGGAAAGGGCCTTATACATACCGCTGCAAAGAAGGGTATAATGACTGTGGCCTGTAAATGGATTGACTCCGACCTAGTCGGAAACCTGTTGTCTTGCAATATTTACAAGCAGTACAGTCATATAGGAAAAGATACCTCAGCTATAGATGAGATGGATTATGAAGTTTCCCCTCAGACATGCCTTTGCCAGGAAGCGAACCCATGCTGGTCAGATGTCTATCTTTAGCTCCAAAGCCAAGGCCTTGTCCATGGAGCTACCAAGGCATGATATTTTGGTATATTTTTATTTTGCGGTAAAAGAGTAAAAGGAGGACAAGTTAGTTTTAAGAAGGGCTTGTAAAAATATGAAGGCACTAGCCCTGTAGGCTAGTAGTCATAAAAAGTTAGTGTCTAACCCTGCTAATGTGTGAGACTTGACAGGTATGCATCTTACAGTTCCATGTTGAACCATGTCCAGTTGGTGTATATTGGAGTACAGTCACAGGGATGAGTATAAACGCATCCACTGTGCTGACCGAGGTTATTGCTGTGGGTAGTTCATTCAACTATACAACCATCCATGGGTAGAATGAGTATTTGTAAGAGTCCTTGGTTGTATGGATGTGTTTGAAGCCATTTAGATTACTTTGTCTTGTCTAAGGTTACTTTGTCTTGTCTAAGGTTACTTTGTCTTGTCTAAGGTTACTTTGTCGTCTAAGGTTACTTTGTCTTGTCTAAGGTTACCTTGTCTTGTCTAAGGTTACTTTGTCTTGTCTAAGGTTACTTTGTCTTGTCTAAGGTTACCTTGTCTTGTCTAAGGTTACTTTGTCGTCTAAGATTACTTTGTCTTGTCTAAGGTTACTTTGTCTTGTCTAAGTTTACCTTGTCTTGTCTAAGGTTACTTTGTCTTGTCTAAGGTTACCTTGTCTTGTTTAACGTTACTTTGTCTTTTCTAAGGTTACTTTGTCTTGTCTAAGGTTACTTTGTCTTGTCTAAGGTTACCTTGTCTTGTCTAACGTTACTTTGTCTTGTCTAAGGTTACTTTGTCTTGTCTAAGGTTACTTTGTCTTGTCTAAGGTTACCTTGTCTTGTCTAAGGTTACTTTGTCTTGTCTAAGTTTACCTTGTCTTGTCTAAGGTTACTTTGTCTTGTCTAAGGTTACCTTGTCTTGTCTAACGTTACTTTGTCTTGTCTAAGGTTACTTTGTCTTGTCTAAGGTTACTTTGTCTTGTCTAAGGTTACTTTGTCTTGTCTAAGGTTACCTTGTCTTGTTTAAGATTACTTTGTCTTGTCTAAGGTTACCTTGTCTTGTTTAAGGTTACTTTGTCTTGTCTAAGGTTACTTTGTCTTGTCTAAGGGTACCTTGTCTTGTTGTCTTGTCTAAGGTTACTTTGTCTTGTCTAAGGTTACTGTCTAAGGTTACTTTGTCTTGTCTAAGGTTACTTTGTCTTGTCTAAGGTTACTTTGTCTCGTCTAAGGTTACCTTGTCTTGTCTAAGGTTACTTTGTCTTGTCTAAGGTTACTTTGTCTCGTCTAAGGTTACCTTGTCTTGTCTAAGGTTACTTTGTCTTGTCTAAGGTTACTTTGTCTTGTCTTGTCTAAGGTTACTTTGTCTTGTCTAAGGTTACTTTGTCTTGTCTAAGGAAATGAAAAGGTGTGCCTTTAAAATTATATGTATTAACTATAAAACGATACCTACATTTTAGGGGATGGCAAGGACATTAGTGGCCTATGGATGTAACAATTTTGTGGTTGTGGTCGACCTGAGCAACCATTCAGGTTCATAAAACATTTCGTAAATATTATTTTTGAATTATCTAATAGAAGGAACGGCTCATTTAATTGTAGCTTTATCATTGGCCCCGCCCCTGGGTCACATGTTGATTTGAGTGTTTATATTGTTTGATTTGTTATAAAGCCAGCCAAACTTGAGCCAAATACATCCCTCCCCCATATCTTGGTTATTGAAGACAGTTTATATAAAACCAGTTTAACATTGCCATAGCTGACGCACAATCCTTCTATCCCCACTCCCCCACCCCACCCCACCATGGACACCATATAGCCAGTAGAGTGATAAAGGCCCTCTTGGGCTCCTTGTTTGTAGGTTTTTGTATGTCCATGTATGTAGGTACTGTATCTCCTCTGATCAATCCATAAAATGGGCAAATAAACAAACCAATATATACAGCAAAAGATGTTAGGAATATACGGTCCTTCATAAACCTGCTTCATAAAGGATAGTAGAGTAAACCAATGAAATAGATTTAATATAAAATTATACATTTGATATATTTACAGGTGCTACAAGTTCTGGACAAACACAGAGCCACAGTAGTCAAGGTAATGTATGAGTTCTACTGTTAAGCTATTGGACACACACAGAGCCACAGTAGTCAAGGTAATGTACGAGTTCTACTGTTAAGCTATTGGACAAACACAGAGCCACAGTAGTCAAGGTAATGTACGAGTTCTACTGTTAAGCTATTGGACACACACAGAGCCACAGTAGTCAAGGTAATGTACGAGTTCTACTGTTAAGCTATTGGACACACACAGAGCCACAGTAGTCAAGGTAATGTATGAGTTCTACTGTTAAGCTATTGGACACACACAGGGCCACAGTAGTCAAGGTAATGTATGAGTTCTATTGTTAAGCTATTGGACACACACAGGGCCACAGTAGTCAAGGTAATGTATGAGTTCTACTGTTAAGCTATTGGACACACACAGGGCCACAGTAGTCAAGGTAATGTATGAGTTCTACTGTTAAGCTATTGGACAAACACAGAGCCACAGTAGTCAAGGTAATGTATGACTTCTACTGTTAAGCTATTGGACAAACACAGAGCCACAGTAGTCAAGGTAATGTATGACTTCTACTGTTGAGCTATTGGACAAACTCAAAGCCACAGTAGTCAAGGTAATGGATGAGTTCTACTGTTAAGCTATTGGACACACACAGAGCCACAGTAGTCAAGGTAATGTATGAGTTCTACTGTTAAGCTATTGGACAAACACAGAGCCACAGTAGTCAAGGTACTGTATGAGTTCTACTGTTGAGCTATTGGACAAACACAGAGCCACAGTAGTCAAGGTAATGTATGAGTTCTACTGTTGAGCTATTGGACAAACACAGAGCGACAGTAGTCAAGGTAATGTATGAGTTCTACTGTTGAGCTATTGGACAAACACAGAGCCACAGTAGTCAAGGTAATGTATGAGTTCTACTGTTGAGCTATTGGACAAACTCAGAGCTACAGTAGTCAAGGTAATGGATGAGTTCTACTGTTAAGCTATTGGACAAACACAGAGCCACATTAGTCAAGGTACTGTATGAGTTCTACTGTTAAGCTATTGGACAAACACAGAACCACAGTAGTCAAGGTACTGTATGAGTTCTACTGTTAAGCTATTGGACAAACACAGAGCCACAGTAGTCCAGGTACTGTATGAGTTCTACTGTTAAGCTATTGGACAAACACAGAGCCACAGTAGTCAAGGTAATGTAGGAGTTCTACTGTTAAGCTATTGGACAAACACAGAACCACAGTAGTCAAGTTAATGTATGAGTTCTACTGTTAAGCTATTGGACAAACACAGAGCCACAGTAGTCCAGTTACTGTATGAGTTCTACAGTTAAGCTATTGGACAAACACAGAGCCACAGTAGTCCAGGTACTGTATGAGTTGTACTGTTAAGCTATTGGACAAACATGGAGCCACAGTAGTCAAGGTAATGTATGAGTTCTACTGTTAAGCTACTGGACAAATACAGAGCCACAGTAGTCAAGGTAATGTAGGAGTTCTACTGTTGGACTTATGTGCTAAGCTTTGTGCAGCTATATGAAGGGGTCTCACAATTAGGCGAAATTGCTTCAAACTCCGCTATGATCTGGCCGACTTTGCATCCTTACAATAATTGTGTCACTTAAGTGTAAATGACTTCACATACATCCTGGTTATCACTTGCAGGAAGATATGGATTTCACATCAAGTGTCCAGAGCTATAGATCATTGTTGAATGCAATGAGTAGTTACTCATCAGATTCAAAAAGAACGAGTAACAAAGAACATGTTCGGAGTAATTTTTAGCTCTACTGATCAGAGATCAGCAGAGCTTATGCCGTGGTGCGGCGTCCGTCGTCCGTCTGTCCGTCTGTCTGTCAGTAAACTTTTATTTGTAGCGACAACTCCTCTGAAACTACTGGATGGATATTCATGAAACTTTACAGAAATGTTGCCCATAAAGTCTAATTGATCCTAGCAAAAATTTATGTTGATGTGAAATCCAAGATGGCCGCCAGAGCTAAAAATAGAGTTTTAAAATACAAGTTTGTAGCGACTACTTCTTGAAAACTATAAGTGATATTGATATGGGACTTTTTCTAAAATGATCAGCATGACATGATGTTGATCCTTGTCAAAAATTGTTTTGATTCAACGTTAATCATTGCTGCCAGCAGCCATCTTTGTTTACATAGAGTTATATAGTAAAAGATTGTAGCGACTACTCCTTTGAAACTACTTGACGGATTGTCATAAAACTTTACAGGAATGTTGCTCTTGATGTCTAATTGATCCTAGCAAAATTTCAGATCTGCCAGAAATTCAAGATGGCCGTCACAGCTAAAAATAGATTTTTAAAAAATAAGTTTGTAGCGACTACTTCTTGAAAACTATAAGTGATATTGATATGGGACTTTTTCTAAAATGATCAGCATGACATGATGTTGATCCTTGTGGAAAATTATTTTGATTCGACGTTAAACATGGCTGCCAGTGGCCATCTTTGGTTACATAGAGTTATATAGTAAAAACTTGTAGCGACTACTCCTCTGAAACTACTTGACGGATGTTCATGAAACTTCACAGGAATGATGCTCTTGATGTCTAGTTGATCCTAGAAAAATTTCAGGTCGGCCGGAAATTCAAGATGGCCACCACAGCTAAAAAAAGATTTAGAATAAATAAGTTTGTAGCGACTACTTCTTCAAAACTATAAGAGATATTGATATGGGACTTTTTCTAAAATGATCAGTATGACATGATGTTGGTCCTTGTCGAAAATCGTTTTGATTTGACGTTAAACATGGCTACCAGCGCCCATCTTTGTTTACATAGAGTTATATAATGAAAACTTGTAGCGACTACTCCTCTGAAACTACTTGACAGATTTTCATGAAACTTCACAGGAATGTTGCTCTTAATGTCTTATTGATCCTAGCAAAATTTCAGGTCGGCTGGAAATTCAAGATGGCCGCCACGGTTAAAAATAGATTTTCAAAAAACAAGTCTGTAGCGACTACTTCCTGAAATCAAAATCAATCAGTAGAGCTTCAAGGTCATTGACCTCTTGTTTTTCTCAGAATGGATGTGAATTAATACATTTTAAAAGAAACAAACATTCTTATTAAATGGATGTTAAGTAAAAAGAAAAACAGTCCAGCCTTTGTAATATTAGACGTATGCTTAGAACATTTCTCATCATGTACATGTAAATATGGGATAAAACATCATGTACATGTAAATACGGGATAAAACATCATGTACATGTAAATACGGGATAAAACATCATGTACATGTAAATATGGGATAAAACATCATGTACATGTAAATACGGGATAAAACATCATGTGCATGTAAATATGGGATAAAACATCATGTACATGTAAATATGGGATAAAACATCATGTACATGTAAATATGGGATAAAACATCATGTACATGTAAATACGGGATAAAACTGTTCAACAGGACAATACATAAAAATATAATAATCACGATTTTTAAAATCATTCATGAGAGTTTGAGAGTATTAATAAGCGTTCTAAAGCACATGACAGAAATCCTGCGATCCGATTGGCAGGCTTTACAAAGTATATGACTTGTTATTTTATATTGTGAAGTATTTTAAATCGTCGGCATGACTTAGATTGATTTTCTTTTTCACTTACTTTTTGTATTCCAATGTAAGTATCAGAGTTTATGTTATTAATATAATAGTATTTTTAATAATACCGTTTAGACTTTTACATTGCCATCACTTACAAAATGTTGACGTAAACAATTCTCAATTGTCAATTTTATCTATAAAAAAATCCCAATTTGGTCGTTTTTATGATAGAAATTTCCCAAATTTACATGGTCTTTTTTCCCCAAAATACCTGGAAAAAGCCCTGGATTAGTATATTGTGTTGACCATTTTTTTCTGTCTTCAGTACCTTTCAGAACAACAGTTTCTGTTTATATCATATATTGAAAATTGATAAAGTATTTTGTAAGCCATGTTTTTTATAAACTTTGTAGCATTTGTATAACAACAATAACAGTCTATTAAATCATTTTAGAATTATTTTTTGTTTAGAATTTGCCATATCAAAAAGTCAAGAAACTCATTACTCAGTGAGTAATACAAACACTCAAAAGATCATTGTTTATGCAAAAAATAGAACTCATTGTGTTCTGAGAACACACTGAGTGCAGAGAAACAGATAACTTTTTCATCAATTGGGTAAATACCCACTGTTTTTTTAAAAAATGGGTATTTTGAATTTTAATTGGGTATTTTTTTTCCGGATACCCACTGATTTTAATTTAATTGGGTATTTTCTAAAAATAATTCAGAGCTCCAGATAAGGATTTGGACACTGAGTATTTTTTACTCCATTGTTTTTATTTTAATTGGGTATTTGCATTTTGCAATTTGGTAAAACAAAGAATTTACCCCCATCATTTATTTTTCAATTGGGTATTTTTATCCTACCCGGATGTTTTCATTTGAGTATTTCCTTGAAAAATTAATTTACAACAAACAAAACACATAATCAAACATGTTTTATCCCTTTTATCATTATGTTGTGTGTATACTGTCATGTGTAAACTGTAACACATGCCTTGTGAATCATGAACAACATTGAAAAGTACGTCATCTAACATTATTTTTGAAATTTGTTTCGCCTCCGTTGACTTAATGTGGTCAAAATAGTTACTAAATGTATTTATTTGTGTTTTTTTGCGTTGTTTTTATCCGTCCGCGTTTGTTTACATTCGCCGACATTTTTAACCGACGCTTGATTTAGATCGCCGAGCGCCTACACGATATAAAAAGGGTACAGGCAAAACTGAGTATTCCAGTGTGGCAGCACTATAAAGAAACCATTGAATTTCGCTGCTTCAAGTAGACATATCATCACATCACACAACAACACACAGATAAAAGTCCAGACATTGTGCCTATAATCGCCTGTCGTAGGTGGAGGGACTATAATCCTTAGAAATACACACACACACATGAGTCAATCGCGCACAATTTAAACTGAATTTTGGAACCAGTCTGTTCACTCGGCAGTTTCGGTTTTTTACCTATATTTGATTTTGTTTCATGATATTGTGAGAACTCTGGGCAAATACGCGATCAATTAGAAATGAAAAATTGCAAAATACGCTAGCAATTTGCGAGGAATTGCGTATCAGACATTTCTTTTGCGTTATGATGCGCATGGTTTTGTATTTATATTGCTTTTTCTACCATTTTATTTGCGTATTTACGCAAATACGCACCTTATCTGGAGCTCTGTGAGTGTCTCCTAAATATAGGTCAAACCATGTTCTGAGAACACACTGAGTGTCTCCTATATATAGGTCTCACTTTGTTCTGAGAACACTGAGTGTCTCCTATATATATATGTCTCACTGTGTTCTGAGAACACACATAGTGTCTCCTATAACTATGTCTCACTGTGTTCTGAGAACACACTGAGTGTCCTATATATAGGTCTCACTGTGTTCTGAGAACACACGGAGTGTCTCCTATATATATGTCTCACTGTGTTCCGAGAACACACGGAGTGTCTCCTATATATATGTCTCACTGTGTTCTGAGAACACACAGAGTGTCTCCTATATATATGTCTCACTGTGTTCTGATACAATGAGTGTCTCCTATATATAGGTCTCACTGTGTTCTGATACAATGTCTCGTATATTATAGGTATCACCGTGTTCTGAGAACACACTGAGTGTCTCCTGTATATAGGTATCACCGTGTTCTGAGAACAAACGGAGTGTCTCCTATATATATGTCTCACAGTGTTCTGAGAACACACTGAGTGTCTCCTATATATAGGTATCACTGTGTTCTGAGAACACACAGAGTGTCTCCTATATATATGTCTCACTGTGTTCTGAGAACACACAGAGTGTCTCCTATATATATGTCTCACTGTGTTCTGATACAATGAGTGTCTCCTATATATAGGTCTCACTGTGTTCTGATACAATGAGTGTCTCATATATTATAGGTATCACTGTGTTCTGAGAACACACTGAGTGTCTCCTGTATATAGGTATCACCGTGTTCTGAGAACACACGGAGTGTCTCCTATATATATGTCTCACTGTGTTCTGAGAACACACTGAGTGTCTCCTATATATAGGTATCACCGTGTTCTGAGAACACACTGAGTGTCTCCTATATATAGAACTCACCATGTTCTGAGAACACACTGAGTGTCTCCTATATATAGGTATCACCATGTTCTGAGAACACACTGAGTGTCTCCAGTATAGGTCTCACCATGTTCAGAAAACACACTGAGTGTCTCCTATATATAAGTATCACCATGTTCTGAGAACACACTGAGTGTCTCCTGTATATAGGTCTCACTGTGTTCTGAGAACACACTGAGTGTCTCCTTTATATAAGTCTCACTGTGTACTCTGAGAACACACTGAGTGTCTCCTATTTATAGGTCACACCGTGTTCTGAGAACACACTGAGTGTCTCCTATATATAGGCCTCGCCATTTTCTGAGAACACAGTGAGTGTTTCCTATATATATATAGGACTCACCGTGTTCTGAGAACACACTGAGTGTTTCCTATATATAGACCTCACCATGTTCTGAGAACACACTGAGTGTCTCCTATATATAGGTCTCACCATGTTCTGAGAACACACTGAGTGTCTCCTATATATAGGCCTCACCATGTTCCAAGAATACACTGAGTGTCTCCTATCTATAGGACTCACCGTGTTCTGAGAACACACTGAGTGACTCCTATATATAGGCCTCGCCATTTTCTGAGAACACAGTGAGTGTTTCCTATATATATATAGGACTCACCGTGTTCTGAGAACACACTGAGTGTCTCCTGTATATAGGCCTCATCATGTTCTGAGAACACACTGAGTGTCTCCTATATATAGGACTCACCATGTTCTGAGAACACACTGAGTGTCTCCTATATATAGGACTCACCGTGTTCTGAGAACACACGGAGTTGCATGTTTTGAAGAAAATGAATAAGTTTCTTGACTTCCTGATAGGGTAAATTAAACCAAAAATAATTATAAAATAGACTGTTTTGTATGTATTCTTAAAATAGTAACTAGCTACTGTAGGAAATATGTTCATACATTCATTTAATCTGCTATAAAATGTTGAAGTTGGTTGTCATGAATAATATTTGCTACATGTGTGTGACACTGCATTTTTGCAAACTAAAACAGCAACATAAAAAACGTTACCTGAAAATTCATATTATATTATTCTATATATGCATCTGATAAAAGTGATTATTCTATATATACATCTGATAAAAGTGATTATTCTATATATACATCTGATAAAAGTGATTTCAGCAGTGTTGGATATTAAAGCTTTCCTTTTGTTTTGTTTTCTCTTCAAATAATTATAATAAATTAAATGAAAAAAAAAAATGGAAAAAAAAATGAAATAAAAAATAAATAAATAATTAAAGTACAAACTTTTGAAAAATATTAACTTTAAAATAATAAACAGTCAAATTCTGTTCATGTTCTGGATCCCTCCTCACCTGTTAAAAGAGCCATTCTTTGCCAATAGACTATCCCACAGGCCCTCGACAGGCCCCCGACAGGCCCCCGACAGGCCTCCTGTTTTCTTGTTGCCAGGGATTCCAACAGGTGGCATAACAACAGGAAGCTGCCACTACATACATGTATATACTAAAGGAAAAAAGAAATGCAACTGTAATAATAATCAAATATCTTGGCGTGCATCAAATATCTTGGCATGCATCAAATATCTTGGCGTGCATCAAATATCTTGACGTGCATTTAACTAAAAACTAATTTTATTTCAGTACACAGTATTTAGGTCTCATATTAATATTCTGCTAGTTTTGTGTGAATCTAAGAGTCAGATAAACGTTCATTAAAAGCAAAACCAAGCATTCAATCATATAACGCAGGCAGCAAATACTAACATACTAACGTATTCTGTTAGAAATGGTCCTTGCATGTATTCGATTGTTAGGAGGACACTTAATGTTCACGGCAGTTTCACGGCAGTTTCACTGTGGTTTTGCTGGTGTGCGGAATGTAGGAGCTTGAGACGAAAATATGTGCATCTGTTAAATTTTGTATTTCATGCTTTACTTAAGAATCAGTGGCGTTTTTTTTATCACTAAATTAAAAGATTATTTGAACATTAAATAACACTTAATATATACTGACCGTAAAAAATTTGCGCTTCTTTTTTCCTTAAGTATATGTCTAATTACAACATTTTGCAGTTTAACACTTCATATATACTGACCTGAAAAAAAGTTGCATTTATTTTTTCCTTAAGTATATGTCCAATTACGACATTTTGAAATTTCACTACAAACATCAGTATGTTTATTTGCATACAACATTTAAAAGGTGGACCAGAAAGGTTACCATATCACTGTGAATAGACAGTTGTTATAATAAAACAAACACTAAATTAGTACAGGGCTTTTTTCCTTCTATAGTGGCTAACATTCGGCTAATTCACAGTTCAAAATTGGTAATTTTTTTCACAATTGTGGCTTCTTTTTTTCGCAATATTTTGTTTTGTTTTTAGTAAACAAAATTTCCCGTCTTACTTTCACAATGTTGTTTTTGATACATTATACATCATATTATATTGAAAAATTGTAATTTTTTTTCCATTTTTTTTTAACAAAGTGCGTAATTATGTATGTATTGAGTTTTGAGTTTAATATCGCTTTTAACAATTAATCTTTCAATACTTTTATTAGACCGTTATCACACTTTTTTTCACAAAAAGACCAGGCTAGGGAGTCTTCACAATTTAAAAAAAAAAAAAGCCCTGTAGTATCTACACACGATATAAATAATATAAATGATATCGTTCAGTTACAACTTATTGTAGCATTGTCTCTGAAATTCCTTTTGTATTTACACAGGTGTAAATTGTTTAATTGAAAATAACACTTGTCATTGGTGTACTCTAACTACCAGTTATTGGAAGTTAGAGTATGGCAGACAGATGAAATGGACATTTTGCAAAACAAATAGAGTATAGTCTCATCTCGTTGGTTTGTTGAACACCTTGATGTTTAAATCAACCAACTCGATGAGACCATACTGTGTGTATTACATTAAGTTCCTAAATCACAGGAATAATGGGTGGTCTGCCTCAACCACTAAAAATTTACCATCATACATAATCTAAGTATTAAAAATGTGCTGAAAAATGACGTTAAACCCCGAACAGACGAATCATAATTCCCATCTCACATCTTTAACCCTTAACCCCCTACATATATAATGGACTGTTCTTTCTTTGAAATAAGACCATTCCATTTATGTGACAAAGGGGTGTTTTGGGAAATGACTGATCAGCAGCCAGACATTGTAAACCCTGATCAGACTGCGAGTTACAATGGACACAAAGGCTATTATAATCGTGCTTAGCGGGTTAAGGGTTAAATTTCCTACCTGCATCTTTAAAGGGACACACAGCAATCTTGATATTTTTATACAATTTGAAAATTTGTCAGTCACGAAAATATTTTTTCATATTCATAATTAATAAAAGGATTTAGTAAACTCTAATTTAAATAGTGATAACATACAAGTAATTAATATTTTTATGATTTAATGTGAAAAATGTAATTATGTAAATAAAGTTACACATTTTAATTTGTGGTAGCATTTCTGGGGTTTGTACTATAATGACGTTCTTATTGACACCTGTAAGCATGTATATATATATCTGCAGAAATGAAACACACCCTTCATTTTGAGCGAGCAGAAATAAAAACTCAACACTTGACAAAACATGTGTGTAAAAAAAACAGAGATTTTACACACAATTTCCAACACTACCTAAAGATGAAAATGGGCATATCCGTATATTATTGTGAACGATAATGGAATTAAATCAATGGATTTAGGAAAAAGGATTTAATAAACAAAGACACGGTTGGGTGTTGTAGTTGTTTTTAGCTTGACTGGCCAAAGGCCAGCAGAGCTTATGGGATGCCGAGATATCCGTCGTCCGTCCGTCGTCCGTTGTTAACTTTTGTCTCGTTAAGATGATAGGGCCTTCATTTTTCTTCCGATCTTTACCAAACTTTAACAGGTTGTTAATATTAATGAAAGCTCGGATGAGTTCGAAAACCAGCCAGATCGGACAAGTAACAGCAGAGTAATGGCCCTTGATTTAGTTAAAAATGCTATATTGCTAAATTTTGCCTCGTTAAGACGATAGGGCCTTCATTTTTCATCCTATCTTTACCAAACTTTACCACATTGTTAATATCAATGAAAGCTCGGATAAGTTCCAAAACCAGCCAGATCGGACCAGTAACAGCGGAGTCCTATCTTTACCAAACTTTACCATATTGTTAATATCAATGAAAGCTTGGACAAGTACGAAAACCATATCGGACTAGTAGCAGCGGAGTTATGGCCCTTGATTTAGTTAAATATGCTATATTTTGCCTCGTTAAGACTATAGGGGCTTCATTGTTCATCCGATCTTTACCAAACTTAATCAGATTGTTAATATCAATGAAAGCTCAAACAAGTTCGAAAACCAGCCATATCGGACCAGTAACATCTGAGTTATGGCCCTTGATTTATTTCAAAATGATATATTTTGTCTCGTTAAGACGATAGGGCCTTCATTTTTCATCCGATCTTTACCAAACTTCATCAGATTGTTAATGTCTATGAAAGCTTGGTCAGGTTCTAAAAACAACCAGATCGGCGCAGTAACAGCGGAGTTATGGCCCTTGATTTTGTTAAAAATGCTGTAATTTGCCTCGTTGTACGATAGTGCCTTCATTTTGCATCTGATCTTTGCCAAACTTTACCAGCTTTTACGACTGTCTTTTTTATATTATTATAATTTTATTTTTAATTTTTTTTTTTTTTTTAAATTATTATTATATATATTTTTTTCATTTTTTTTTTTTGGAAATTATTCCTTTTTATATATATATATATATTTATTTATTTTAGCTCTATGTTGGACCAGTCGGACCAGTAACAGAGGAGTTATGGCTCTTGATTTAGTTAAAAATGCTATATTTTTCCTCGTTAATACGTTATGGCCTTCATTTTTCATCTGATCTTTACCAAACTTGACCAGATTCTTTAGTTATGACCCTTGATTTAGTTAAAAAGCTGTTTTTTGCCCGAAACTTTCAAAAAAACGTAAATGGCACTCACTAGCTTCATTGATGTTATAAGAGCCCTGTTAGCCAGTAGAGCGTCCACAGGCCCTCTTGGGCCTCTTGTTTATACAACTATTGTGTTATTTACGACTTGGATATAAGACTACTAACTATTCACTCAATTCAGCTCCACAATCTATATCACAAAAATATCACATACTTTAATGGAAACAAACCCAGATCCACTTTACGTCATGTGGAAAAAACTGATGTAACATAAATCCTGACTGCAGAGCTTTTTTTCAAGAAAATTGGGAAAAGGCCTAGGCCTGCTGATTTTGAGGAAAAGAAGTGCGAGATTGTCAAAATTGGGGGAAAAAGAGTGTGATTTTCATTATTTATGGCAATTTATTTTTTAAGACACACATGACAATCTTGAGTTTTATATCTTAAAGGGACACGTGGCAATCTGAGTTTTATATCTTAAAGGGACACATGACAATCTTGAGTTTTATATCTTAAAGGGACACATGGCAATCTGAGTTGTATATCTTAAAGGGACCGACGGCAATCTGAGTTGTATATCTTAAAGCGACACATGGCAATCTGAGTTTTATATCTTAAAGGGACACATGGCAATCTGAGTTTTATATCTTGAAGGGACACATGGCAATCTGAGTTTTATATCTTAAAGGTACACATGGCAATCTGATTTGTATATCTTAAAGGGACACATGTCAATCTGAGTTTTATATCTTAAAAGGACACATGACAATCTGAGTTTTATATCTTAAAGGGACACATGACAATCTTGAGTTTTATATCAAGAATTAAATTAGCACCCCGATGTATTAATCATTTATCATTTTGACTTTAAAGCTGCTTGCATATAATTAAATAAAATAAAATGAGATTTTCGTTTTTCTTCCAAAATTTTAAATATATTATCGGTGCATTAGTTAGAAATGTGTATAAACAATTTTCCTTGAACTATTCTAACAATTTATATGTTATTAATGATTGTTAATATACAGTTACGTAGAAAAACTAACAGGAGGCCGCAGGTTTTAAAAAAAATCAAAATTGCCATGTGTCCCTTTAAAGGTTAAAGGGACACCGTCCGTAAGTAAGCATATATTGAGCATAACCAAATAACCGTCTGACTTTTATTCAGTGAAATGTATACATGAAAACATGAGCATAGACCCTTTAAAGTCTGTGGTAATAAATTCGTGAGTTTGAGAAAAAAAGCTTTTAATTTTTATTTGTAAATAAAGTGGGACCCACCATATTTACCTTTTCTGCAATCACGTGACTTCCGTTAGCGCATTAGGTTTTCACCATATTATGTATTGCATAATATGTATAGCCCGGTTAGCTCAGTCAGGATCTATGTCAACTACTTTACGCTCACGCTCACTATTATTACCGCGAGTATAATTTTAGTTCGGGCTGCGAGTTCAAACGCCCGAAGCGGTTTCTCTTTTTTTTGTACCGCGATTGAATTCCGTCAAACAATCCTGCTTTTAATTAGTAAATATTCAATAATGTTTGGTGTGTAATGTTTGCGAACAAAATGTGTTTGTGTTTATAAGCTAAAAGTTACGGACATTGTCCCTTTAAGGGAAAATGCAAGAATGGGATTTTTTTTCTCAGAATTGGGGTAAAAAAACATTTTTTTTGCAATTGGGAAGATTAAAAATCCCATACCATCTCTATACCTAAGATGCACCCCTAATTCAGACGTTATAAATGATGGAAAATGTGGGTCTTATATTCCGTAAAACACGGTAGATAAGATTTTAAAAAAAAACAGTATCATGGTGCTGAAAATAGACATGCAGCTGTACTCCATATAGTCGATGCTCATTGGCTAAATCATATGTTGTTACTTGAAGGTCTATGTAGAAATTAATCAGTTAAAGGACCATTGTTATATTTACTGTAGGCACTACTGCTGTATTTCAAAAAGAAAGTGGCTTGGTTTCTATGTTAATATGTTGATAATAGGCAGGGTTGACTGCAAGATTGCCTGTGTCCCTTTATATATATACTTTTAATAATCTCTTCTTAAAAAAAGATGCGGCTTTAGTTCTTATTTCAACTGATACACTTTAACATTATTGTTATAGCACATTCCAACATATAGTTTGTCCTCCCTATCACAGTAAGTGATGGAGTATGGCATAGACAATCCATGTTGCTGTCCCAGTAGTATCTGTATCTTGGTACACTCGGCTGTAATCTGGTGGATGTTATGGGAGTCCCAGCCACATACATACACTGTCCCTGTCCTGTCTATAGCCAGACCACATGCACCCTTCAGGTTACTATCTACATAGACTGCCTTCACGGTACCGTCCATCGCTATACACGTCACCGTGTACTTGCTGTAATCAGACACGTACACGGCCGTCTTATCTGGGCTGATCGCTATGTAGTTCGGTTGTACCAACAGTTGTTTATTAATGGCATCATTCATCAGAGATCTCAACACAGTGCCGGTCATGTTGATTATATCCACCTTAGGTGGCCCCACAAATGTCACTATCAGTGTCCCATCATTATGTACTATACCATGACACTTCCCAGTGACCTTTATCTCTTGACCTTTGGACAGGGATTGGGATACTACTGACAGAAACTGGATTTTATTCAGGCTAGGTATTGTCACAGCGACTTGGGTGTTGTTCACCTTAGTTATATCCCATAGTTCTGATGACAGCTGTTCTTTAGATATTATTTTGTTTTGTTTTGTATTCACTAATTTGACATTTTCGTTGGCACTGTCAACAATGACAAGTTGGTTGTCATGAAGCAGGGTTGAGCCTGTAATATTGCCACTATACTGGTCATTGGATGAGCTGACATTGATGTCTTTATTGTATGTCGCGGTTCCTGGAACGAGTATCTCTGTTTCTGTATTTATTCTGTCAATGGATTTTTCTTTTTGGGATGCCTTTTGGTCATTTGGTATCTCTGTTTGCGTTACTTTGCTGTCATTTGGCGGCTCCAGTGTTAGTGATGTGTTGCTGTCTTTCAGTTCTGTCTGTTGTGTAATTTTGTTGTCATTTGGTTCATTTATCGGCGATAGAATTCCCAGTGTGGTCACGCCGGTCAGGTTCCCCATCAAATCTTGTATCTGTTTCTCTGGCTCAAACCTGTATCTCCGAATCTTGTTGTCAGTCTCTATCTGGGTAAGACCATCCACTATTGATTTCATTTCAAGTTTGGTTCTGTCCATAGCAGGAAACAGTTTCCCATTTTGTTTAGTTTTGGATAAAGTATCAAGGTTGGATGTTGTAGAATGGATTTCATTTCTCATGTCGTCTAATTTGGCAGCAATTGAGGTCATGTTTACCTGATCTTCATCTTGTATCCTGTTTGTCTCATTAATAACTTCATGTTCAAGTTTGTCTAAAAAGCGATTTATTTCTTGTCTAAACTTGTCAATGCTTTCTACTGCATCAGAGCAATATGTGCCTATATCTGAAACATTTTGTTCAGTTGTTCTTGTATTGCTGTCAATTTGCTGTCCAATGTCGGAAAGTTTCTTTTCTAAAACTTCATACTCCTTTTCTACATAGCTGACATCATCACAACTTCGATGGTCAATAGTGGCACAGATGGCACAGACTAGCTGATCATGTGACCTACAGTTAAATGTAATAGCCTCACCTTGATGTTGGGGACATTTGTTGATGGTCTCATCCAGGGTTTTGGTCTGGGGCATACTTCTTGGCATGGTTGTCTTGTCTTGTAGAACATGATGTTTCATCTGACGTGGTCTACAATGATGCTTATAACATTTCTTACACAAGTATTCACAACAATCCACACAAAATCCCGCGGCAGGTTCCTGCTGACCGTCGTCACTACACGGTTGGCAAAAAAAGTCAAACAGTTCCTCTGATTCCACATTCCTAGGGGCACCAAGTTCTCCAGCTTTCCTACCAGGAACTGACATTTTTGTGTATAATAACTGTTCAGTGACAAACAACTTATTTTCCTTGCAAGCTTATATAGCTACGATACACAGTTTAACTGCCTCTTTTCGATCTTCAGTTTTCTAATAGAAACACCTCCTTGTTGACTTCCGGTCTTTATGGTAATAAAAGTAAATATGTTCAATCTTTCATAACCATATCACCTGGTCAGGCCTGCCAAAACTTTTTAACTAAATATCCTGAGATTGAGATTTGTCTTAAAAACTATGATTTAAATCCCGCGAAGAACATTGTTAAATGGAAATTTGTAGACTTGTGTGTTTTTTTGTTTTTAAATTATTTATTCATTTAATGCTTAAAGAAAACAATATCAACATGCACACAAATAATTTGTTTAAGAGAGGACTTTGTCATTAGATTAAAAAGACTTGGTTTAATTTAATCGACCACTTTTTTTTTTATGAAAGTGCAAATATATGATATTCCTAAATGCAATTACAACAAAGTCTTTATAAAGATGTAACAAATTATAACTAATCATCGCACACAGCAGCAGCAATTAGAGTGATACCTCACAGAAGAATCCTCACACCTCTTATTTCAATCAAAGAAGCAGGAGATATTTTGCTGCTATATTAACCATGTTGTTATGTCACCGAAGGTACTAATTATGTCCCTAATGTTAATGTTATATTCAGTCAGTGTGTTACACTAATGACCCCCATTGATTTGATACTTGCAAATACCCTCCTTTGCATCGCTGACTAGGGAGCGTAACATGACCAGTGCAGGAAATAGCAGATACAGTGTGAAAATATAGCTGTTAAATCATGAACGTGTTGTTGTGATGACAAATCCAGAGATTGTACACTTAAATCCAGAGAGCAAATGAAAAATCCGGAGAATACTGATTATATCCCGAGGTTTGACAGGCCTGCTTGGTGGTGTTCTAAAATATTACCTTTATAACTAATATATATATATCCCAGATCTATTTATAGAACTCATGTTGATAACTGAAAATTTACACTACTGAAAAGATATATAGTTTCATATTTGAGCGGTTACAATAAATAATTTGGACGTAAATTATCACCTTTATTACTTGAACATCCCTAAGTTTGATGCCTGATAAAAATAGATAGGAAATCCGATATATTTACGAAAGGTTATGTCCCCTTTTGTGTAATTTCTTTGAGATTGCATTTGAAAAGCTAAAAATTAGAACTCGATCAAATAATCTTGAATATGTTTGCATGACACTTACAGTATAATATGTTTACACATTTTTCTAGGCAGTGCTACCCTTGAATTATGAATACATACTTGATAAATATGTGAATTAGTCAATACCGGTACACACATAACCTTGAGTATGACATAAGCTGAGTATGGATAAATACACTTTTATCAAGTTAGTATTTATTATTCAAGTATAGCACAGTCTAGATAAAAGTGTAAACATATTTAACTGCAAGTTACATGTAAAAATATTCAGGATTGTTTGAGTTCTAATATGACGTGGTCTTGTGTCCGTTGTCCGTCCGTCCGTATACTTGTTTTGTAGAGACTAACTCCTCTGAAACTACTGGATGGATTTTCATGAACCTTCACAGGATTGATTTTCATGAAACTTTACAGGAATGTTGCCCATGATTCCTAGTTGATCCTAGCAAAAAATCACATTGATGTGAAAACCAATATGGCCACCAAATCTAAAAATAGATTTTTAAAAACAAATTTGTAGCGACTACTTCTTGAAAACTCTAAGTGGAGACTCCTTAATTTCGAATGAATGTTCATGGGGAATTTCTTATCAAACAGAAATCTAAGAGATTAAAAGCCATGTACAGGCTGGACAATAAAAAAGAAATCCACAAATGTGGTGTTTTTGACTTTGTATGACATAATAGTTAATTTTGGTATAAATATAAGAATGGCTGCAAAACTATTGTCACTGCATATAAATATAAAAAACAAGATACAATGTTTTGCCTTTAGCCCTCAGTATATTAGGAAACAAGGAAACCAGCGCATACGAATTAAACAACATTTTGACTGTATATTTAAAGAAACTTATGCACCAAATAACTCATAATTACACTGCAAAACCTTATCAAAACTCTATCTAGGTGTTCAGGTCATGTAATAATGTATATGTGTTGATTAAAAGTATAGATTTGTTTCACTGGTTCTTAAAATACACGCAATTGAATATGCTTAAAGTGAATTATGAGTTGGTAACTCTCCATTCGACGCTCCAGTTTTGGTGGTTTGACCTGACTGGTTAAAGCCCTTTGTATTTGTCTATATAGATTATGTTCTCAAAATATGTAAGTCATAATTATATATCTTGTCGTCAGTAGGTTTAGAAACAGTGTACATAATTATATATTTTGTCGTCAGTAGGTTTAGAAACAGTGTACATAATTATATATTTTGTCGTCAGTAGGTTTAGAAACAGTGTACATAATTATATATTTTGTCGTCAGTAGGTTTAGAAACAGTGTACATAATTATATATTTTGTCGTCAGTAGAAACAGTGTACATAATTGTGTTGTAAGATTTGGCTGTTGATGGATAACTACTTTAAACATACCCCAATCAGTATTTAATAGGAAACGAGTACTAAATCATTCATGGGAGTATTAACAACATACCCCCAATCAGTATTTAATAGGAAACAAGTACTAAATCATTCATGGGAGTATTAACAACATACCCCCAATCAGTATTTAATAGGAAACAAGTACTAAATCATTCATGGGAGTGGGAGGTTCTAACACACATGACAGAAATCCTGCAATCCGATTGGCAGGCTTAAACACAATATGTGACAATAGGAAACAAGTACTTAATCATTCATGGGAGTGCGAGAGTATTAATAAGTGTTCTAACGCACATGACAGAAATCCTGCAATCCGATTGGCTGGCTTTACAAAATATGTGACTATTGTGCCTAACCAGGGTTCGGCACTAAACCTGAGACATGTAGATAATTTTTGACTGCAATGAGTATTTACTCATCCGATTCAAAATGAATGAGTAAAAAGGAACTCGTTCAGAGTAAAAACTTCTGTAAATAGTTCATACTTTCAAAATGGATGTGAATTAATACATTTTAAAAGAAACAACTATTCCGGTTCAACTTAATTATAAAATGAAAGAAACACTGTATGACCTCAATACTAGACGCATGCCTGAAACAATTTTCATCATGTAAATATGGAATAAAATGTTCCATAGGTCAATACATACAAACAATACTCATGATTTTGAAGTTAAGAATATTTGTAGTAAGTTGATGAGTAACGATACTCACAATTATATAAAACTGAGGCGTTTTGTAAAAAAAGTATGAGTAAAATACTCCTGATGGGCAGGCTATTTTAAATTACGGGTATTACAAATATACATGATGTAAATCTATCTCTTGTAGTAGGATTGTACATATAGGAGCGTCAAGCGTTCACATGATTGACTTTGTGTAACGTCTCTCTGCCACAAATTAACAAAAGACAAAGCTGAAAAACTGCAAACCCAAAGCATCTACGACACCATGTTTGGGATCTAACAGCATTACAAAACAATTATGGCATAGAAATTGTTGATAGTATAATGTAAACATTGATCACAGAACAACACTGTACATGAGAAGGACCACCTATCAGTCAGAAGGACCACCCATTTTCAAAGACAGGAAGTCATGTAGGCTTCGTACTTAATATAAAAGTTAGTGTCGAACCCTGCTAACCCGTTTAAAATCAAGCCATGTTCAGGGCTTTCTTCCACAAAGTTGGGGGGAAAATGTGCTTATTTCTCATTTTGTGGGGAAAATGTAAGATTTCATTGATTAAGTAAATATGACAATACTTTATTTATATTTTCATCTATAATTACTGACTTCTCAGTCTGACTTACACAGACAAAAACACATTGCAGAATTAATGCTTTTTCTCAAATTCTGAGACTGCTGCTTTCTGATTGGGAAAACTTTCTGCCACAATTGGGGAAAAAACATTCAAGTTTTCAATTGGGAAGAGGTCTGTTATAGGCCTGTTACAGGCCTCTGTTATATAAGGTTAAAAAGCTCTGATGTTTTGCAGCAGTAAATTAGTCATTTAACGGTCACTATTCTTGTTAAATTTGTCACCTTAAAATGACTGACATATCGTCTCAAAATTCAAAATTTCAATACAGATGATCCTATAGTAGTATATCTTGTATGACAGAAAGTGTTCTATTTTCTGAATTTTTAAAGTCCCTACCGCGCCATCGACAGGCAAATTTTACAACAGATGTACAAACCAATGATGACAAGGTATATTTGTATCTTACCTGTTTTAAGAATCCAAACTTTATAGACATGATATAAACAGCTTTAACCAGCCAGGCTAAACCCCAAAACTGGAGCGTCAAAATAAGAGTTACACCAGCTCATAATTCATTTGATGCATATTCAGTCAAGGGTGTTTTAAGAACCCTTGAATAAACCTATACTTTTAATGGCACATACACGATATGATATGACCTGAACACCTGAACAGAGTTTTGAACAGTTTTGTAGTGTAATTTTGCCATTATTTGTTGGGTTAATTTCTTTAAATACATGTAATCCTAGAGTAATCTATCATAGACCTACATACTCTGGATTTGAAACATGTCGTAAATCCAATTTATCCGCCAAATAATAATTTACCCATCAATACTTGCACGTACAGGTAAGGTTTTTTCACGCATGCGCATTGCGCTAAGTTATGCATCGTCTTATGACTTGATCAAATATAAGAAAACCTAGAATACATATCGTTGTTAATTTATTTTGTTTTGGGAAAAGTATTTACGATAGCTGGCTATTCATGAGATGAAAGATAATTCTTTATACTATACAGTGATGTCTGTTTTAGCTTTACTAAAAACAAACTAAAAAACAAAAAATAAGTTTGTTTGACCGTATTCGACAGCTGCGGCAAATTGTTAAAAAAAATATATATTCACATATCGTTGCTGTATTATTTCTTTTGGGAAAGTATTTAAGCTAGCTAGATAATTCAAATACGAGCTGAGAGATTATTCTTCATTCTGACTTCTGTTTTAACTTTAATAAATCAAATAAATATGACCATATGTGAAACTGCGACAATGATCATGCGACTCGGCAAATTGTACATATAATGATACATGTAAGTACATAAGTTAGCTGGCTTACTAGGTAACTCTACCTGATTTTGGCTTCAGTTGTCTTGTTTAATTAAACTATGATGGTCGTGTTAATCTTGTGATGTTCAATATAAACAGGATATTCATTTAGTGGTATATTGTTCCATATTGCACGCCTGGCCTTCAGTGCAGTTGACGTGTCTGACAATAAACAGGATGTAATAATCGACGGAATGCTTTCCTTTTGTTTTTATTACACCCTTCCACCCCTAAGTCAGACGTGTCATACCAAATATACAAGGTGGTCGTGTGCGATATTTCGGCATATTGTCCCCTTAACAACCCTTAGAAGGACGGTAACAAATATAATTCAAAGGGTTGTCTTGTGTTCCAAATAACAGGATGTTGGTGATCGATGTAATATTTCTGTATTGCACGCAAGTAACCCAAAGACAAAAGTGTCATACCGAATACACAGTTATCGCGTCATTCACAACCAACTCAAACAGCAAAACTTGAGACAAAAACAAAGGCTATACAGAAATCCAAGGCCTTCAACCAGATCTACACAATAATGGCAATACATTTAAGGAATAATTATTTTGAATATCGAACCATAAATAAACAGGAGTTTAACTTCTTAGAGAGTGTATACATTTTTTGAAAAATACTCGCGATTTTATTTATGATTTTTCAAACAATTTCAACTGCTAAGTTTGAGACGAAAGCAAAGGCTATACAGAAATCCAAGGCCTTCGACCAGATCTACACAATAATGACAATACAAAGGAATAATTATTTTTAATATCGAACCATAAATAAAGCAGGAGTTTGACTTCTTAGAATGTGTATACATTTTTAGCTCGACTATTCGAAGAATAAGAGAGCTTATGTAATCACCCCGGCATCGGCGTCGGCGTTGGCGTCGGCGTCCCACATCAAGGTTTGCGTGTAAGCTGTGTTTACAAGTCTATATCTCTTACATTTCTTATCCTACCACAACCAGATTTGTTCGTGGGCTTCCTTGTAGCATTATCTTAAGGGCTGCATAAGCAATTTTGGTTCCTGTAACCCATGGGCTCCCATGGAACCAAAATTATGATAGCCCATCAAATGTGCCCCATTTCACATCAAATTTTGCGTGTCAGCTGTGTTTACAAGTCTATATCTCTTACAATTCTTACCCTAGCACAACCAAATTTGGCCATTAGCTTCCTTATAGCATTATCGTAAGGTCTGCTTAAGTAATTTTGGTTTCTATAACCCCTGGGCTCCCATGGAACCCAAATTCTGATAGCCCTTAAAATATGTCTGATTTACATCAAATTTTGAGTGTAAGCTGTGTTTACAGGTCTATATGTCTTACATTTTTTGTCCTAGCTGAACTAAATTTTGGAATTGGTTTCCTTATAGTATGTTGTAAAGGTTTGGATAAGTAATTTTGTCTTCTGCAAATTCTGGGCTCCCATGGAACCCAAATTGTGATGGCCCATAAAATGTGCAATAAAGGCAGATCTGGGTTTGCATGTAAGCATGTATATATCTATAATTTTGGTTTGGGATTTGTTATAGCATTATGCATCTTATTACTTTACCCATATTGGGGCATGGGCTCCCACCTCACCCCCCCTACCCCCGCCCCCACTCCCCTTCACACCTTTTTTTTTTAGTCAGTTTTTACACATGTTGCCCCATCCACCCCCCACCCAACCCACTCCTGCCTCTCACCCCCACCCCACCCAACGCCCCCACCCCCACTTGAAACTATTATATATATATTTTACATATTTCTGTGTTGCTTTCATCAATTCTTACACATATATGTTGCAACCCCCTCTTTTTTTTCTTCATGTTTTAGATATTTCTTTGTTGTT
Organism: Cyrtodaria siliqua; assembly: GCA_037043455.1. Classification (NCBI taxonomy): domain Eukaryota; kingdom Metazoa; phylum Mollusca; class Bivalvia; order Adapedonta; family Hiatellidae; genus Cyrtodaria; species Cyrtodaria siliqua. The sequence continues at coordinate 107,626 of JAWPHD010006565.1, forward strand.
TTAGTCAATTTTTACACATATATGTTGGCCCATCCACCCCTCCACCCAACCCACTCCTGCCTCTCACCCCACTTTTTCTTCATATTTTTGTGTTGTTTTGGTGAATTATTACATAGCTTCTAACACATATATGTTGCCCTCACCAACCTCACTCCCCTCACCATCCACCCCCGCCTCTCTCCCACCCCCATCCTGCACCCCACTCAAAACTCGTTTTTTTTTATTGTTTTTTGTTGTAGCTTGTTTTCTGATGGTATATACTAGCTATACATTTATTATTCTCCGAAAAATCGAATAGTCGAGCGCGCTGTTCTCCGACAGCTCTTGTTATGAAAAATACTCGTGATTTTATTTATGATTTTTCAACGCATTTCAACTGCGTAATTTGAGAACAAAACGAAGGCTTTACAAAAATCCAAGGCCTTCAACCAGAACTACACAATAATGGCAATAAGAAGGAATAATTGTATAATTAATCGAGATTAATTGAAGATTGATTATAATTTTGTCGAACTGGTGATAACTTAGATTTCACATGAGAGAACAGCTGTGAAAGGTCAAGGTCATTCTTTAGAGAAGTAATGATTGTGTTTATATCCAAGGGAGGGCCAATTACATGCTTGTAATACATTACGCATGTCAGTACCTTCGTACTACTAGGGTGGGCATGTGAAATCTAAGTTATCACCAGTTCGACAAAATTATAATCAATCTTCAATTAATCTCGATTAATTATACAATTTTATCGAACTGGTGAAACTTAGTTTCCCATGAGATTTTAGAGCTAAACACAAACATTTACATATATATATAGGATACCAATTACTACTAGAAATTCAACTTCGGTATATTTTTATATACAACCTAGTCATCATTGACAATATCCAACAGGATCATACATTTTCATTTACTGTACTGTTTAACAAAGTATTAGCAAATGATGAATTTTCTATTATCTTATGATAAAATCTCTTAAATGTTTTTTCAGAACTCCAACCTGCTGCCTTCATTATGACATCTAGTTGCAGCCCTTTTTCTGCGGCAGATGATGTTGATGCTGCCCGACAACTATGTGTCCCGAATACTCCAATGTCAATACCAGCTTTCCCCATTAATGTTTTTACCCATCTAGCTATTGTGCTTTTAGTTACGGCCTTAAATGGTTTAACATTGGAAATGAAAAGCCTCTGTTCATCTTTCCTGACTACTGCTGTCACAGATATATAGTCTTTCATTGTTTGTACCACACACAATTTGCTGTTTTTTGTATAACTGTCTATTTCTAAGGGTTCAATATGTTTCCCTGGTTTTGTTTGTTTCAATAGATCAGATATATGACACACTATTTTGTCTTGTTTTATCTGTATATTTTCCAACCGTAATAAATGAATGGTTTGGCATCTCTGTCCAGTCAACAACATTAACAATATTGCCAGTTTTCCCGACAACTGTAATGTACATAGTTTGTCATTTTCAGGTAATGTTGACAAGTATGCAAAACCTCACCAACATCCCATATTCTACAATATTTTGGTAGAGAAGGTCTGTTTGCAAATATACCTTTCATAAATCGTTTTATTAACGTTTCGTTACAAATATCTCTACCATTTACCATCGCGCAAATCGATGAAATTGACGACTTTGCAGTATTTATAGCACTGTACCCTACCTTTTGTTCATATAATTGTAGTAAAAATTCTAGCAATTGATGGGAAGGTGGATCAAAGGCATCAATTTGTTTTTGATCTGAAAAAAGCATCCACTTTTTGAGATACGTCCCATATTGCTGGCTTGTTGATTTGCGCCATGACTGTAATATGATATTGATAATGTTTTCTGATAATCCTCGACTTTTGAGTTTTTCCCTGATAATATAAAAACACCCAGTCGAAGATTCCGGTTTCCGGTTTCAGGTCCAGTTTCTCTGCTACCACCTTTTGAACTGCCCTGCTGATCATGCTGAAGGGAGGAAACAAATAACATACTTTATTCTTCCATGATAAAGTAAAAGCATCAATTGCTACTGCATTCTTATCTGGTTTGTAAGAAACATATAGTTGTTTTTGATAGTTTAAACTTGATGCAAATAGATCAATATCCATCTGACCCACCACATTTTCCAACTGACTAAAAATACTTGGTTGCAACATCCATTCCATGTCATCATTTATGCTTCTACTGAGCCTATCGGCTTCAAAATTATCTACTCCAGGCACATGTGCCACACTAATCCAAATGTTTATACACCAAAACCAAATTTCTTTGGCCAATGCGTGTAACTTGGGGATTTTACCCCCAAAATTATTAACATATGCAACTGCCACTGTATTATCCATATATATCCTAATATGTGTATTTTCTACATTAATGGCTAACAGTTTCACTGTCAGAAAAGCTGCTTTTAACTCAAAATAATTGATGTGTTCATTTTTCTCTTCACTTGACCAGATTCCCTCTATTTTGTTTCCGAGTGTATTATTAACGCCCCCCCCCCAACCACTGTTACAAGCGTCACTGTGGAAAACCATGGTTGGCTCTTCCCGAATGATTGGTTTAAAACCACTTTCTGTATTATCTATCCACCACTGGATTATTTCCCTTGCCCCCTCAGTAATAATCATTTTTGCATCAAAATTCCCATGATTCCACATGATCTCATGATCTTTTAAATGTGCTCAAGATCTTTATAATACAAAGGTGCATATTGCATACCTGGCTCACTAGCAACCATTTTCCCAATTAATTCCCTTATAGTAATTATACCTCCCTGTAAAACCAATGTACACAATGACACCAAGTTATTTACCCGTTCTGGTGTTAGCCGAACTGTCATGTTAATTGAATTTAATACAAATCCCAAAAACACGATTATCTGAGTAGGTTTAAATACCGATTTTCCAGGATGAACTGTAAATCCTAATTTATCAACCAACTTTACCGTGTCTTTAATATTTAATTGGCAATCTTCAAAAGTTTTTCCCTTCAACAAACTGTCATCAATATGAGGTATGTTTGAATGCCCCTGTTTTCGAAATGTAGCATAAACCGGTTTTAACACTTTGGTAAAAACTCTCGGACTACAAGCCAACCCTTGTGGTAGCGTACAAAACTGAAACTTTCTTCCAGCCCAATGGAATCTTAAATATTTTCTGTCACTTTCTTGTACTGGTTTACTAAAATATGCATCCTTTAAATCGATTGACCCAAAATAGTCACCTTGTTGAATATTCGCCATAGCCGATTTTAAAGTTTCCATTTTGAAATGTTGTTTAGCTACATTATCATTAAACAATTTTAAGTTCAATATAATTCTAACACTACCGTCCTTTTTTGGCCTCATAAAAATATTTGAATAATATTCATTTGTGTCATAATCAGAAGTTTCTTCAATTATCCCTTTTTTTAAAAACTTTTTAATTTCCTGTGAAATTAATTTGTGTTCTTTTTCAGAAAATTGTATTTGTTTTTGGTACAAAATATTGTTGTGGTTGATTAACCAGTTCAATTTTATAACCGGACACGGTATCTAAGATCCAAGGGTCAGAAGTAATTTTTTCCCACTCATTTTTGAAGTATTTTACTTGACCCCCTTCAAAATTGATGATGGTATTACTAACCTCTACCGTGACTTCTATTTGTGGAATTTCTTTTGAGTTGAGGATTTCCCTCGATTGCTCTTTGAATTCCCGGACCCGGCATAGCCGCCCCGACCGTAACCCGTCGGCTTTTGGGGTTGATAGTGGCTTGTGGGAGCTACCGGAGGGTATTGGCTCATTGATTTGTGTTGAGATTTCCCCCCTTGGAACGATCTCTGTGTTGACGTTCTCGTGGGGGCGTGGTATAAAAAAGGCTTTTTTACAATTTTCAGGAATCAAATGTTTTTGTTCGATCAATTTTTCCTGATCGTCACTCACCGCCTTTTCAATAGCCTTTTCCATAAGGCTGGCCAACCCGTCATCAATGTTTCCTCCGTACTTCTTTTACGTGGCATAACTCTCTTCTAATTCCCGAAAAAAAATTATCATCCTCAGTCGATTCCTCGTCGTCCCTTCGATCCATCTATCAAACTGTCCAGTTGATCGGACGGATCCATCATTATTTTTGTGGGATCCGTCGGGATCTCGCATGCATTTTCTATGCACCGCGTACCGCTATCCACTCGACAACGTTTACTAAATGATTCATTTATTTGTATAATGCTGGAGGCGATATTTGCCATAATTTCCGATTGTTGGTTGGCATTTTTCCGAGCGGTGTCCTCCATTTTATTTATTTTTTCCCATAATTTGTTGACGTCATTTCCGTCCACGGCGAACTTCCCGCATCTTCTCTGTCAAATGACTGATCACCTGACCAATGACGCTTCCTACTACTTGGGGTTTCCCCCATATGAATCTGGATTTCCCCGTATTCATCAGCGTTTCACTGTATAGTTCTTGTTCCTGACGGTGCCGGCGTTTCGCTAGCTTTTCCCGTCCTCAATTTGTGTAACTCTTTTACACGTTGTCCCACTATTTTTGTGAGATTCATGTGTGTGTCCATTTCGGACGATCCGGACGCCATACTTGGGGTTTCCCCCATATGAATCTGGATTTCCCCGTATTCATCAGCGTTTCGCTGTATAGTTCTTGTTCCTGACGGTGCCGGCGTTTCGCTAGCTTTTCCCGTCCTCAATTTGTGTAACTCTTTAACACGTTGTCCCACTATTTTTGTGAGATTCATGTCCGTGTCCATTTCGGACGATCCGGACGCCATACTTGGGGTTTCCCCCATATGAATCGGGATTTCCCCGTATTCATCAGCGTTTCGCTGTATAGTTCTTGTTCCTGACGGTGCCGGCGTTTCGCTAGCTTTTCCCGTCCTCAATTTGTGTAACTCTTTTACACGTTGTCCCACTATTTTTGTGAGATTCATGTCCGTGTCCATTTCGGACAATCCGGACGCCATACTTGGGGTTTCCCCCATATGAATCGGGATTTCCCCGTATTCATCAGCGTTTCGCTGTATAGTTCTTGTTCCTGACGGTGCCGGCGTTTCGCTAGCTTTTCCCGTCCTCAATTTGTGTAACTCTTTTACACGTTGTCCCACTATTTTTGTGAGATTCATGTCCGTGTCCATTTCGGACGATCCGGACGCCATTTTTCCTTTGTCTACGAAAGTCAGCTTCAGCACCCAAATAAAAAAGTTAATATCTTCCGCAAATTATAAAATCCGATGTCTATCACTATCAATCCGATACACCTAATCACTTTTCGTCCGTATCTCCTAAATTTTATTAAAATTTGTGCGTTTAAAACCACAATAATTCCTATATTTTGTCTATCTTATTTTCTCTCAGAATAACCCTGATAATTCGTAAACTGTAAATGACCTTGACCTTTCACAGCTGTTCTCTCATGGGAAACTAAGTTTCACCAGTTCGATAAAATGAACATCTTAGTCAATTGTTTACAAAAACAACTAGGCCATCCGCATCTATTCTCACTAGGTCTACTGTAAGGTATACCTTACATTCTAATACATATCCGTGTACCACGGTAACCGCGAGGCATGCAACATGCAACCGGTTAAAACATATATACAGCAGGGCTTCTAAAATTTTAAAATGCAAATCGGTCCAGGTTTTTAACTGCCGTAAGAATCGCGCTTATTTTGAAAAAATCACTAAAATCGCCGTACCCCACCCACCATGCCAGCTGCACCATGATTTTTTTCCGTTTAGTCATTGATATAGAGAACAATTTAAAATGTATGTTTGTATTATATTTGTATTATTTCTAACTTACTTTATCACAATTTTTACATTTTAATGGCTGACATCATGTCATCGCTTTATTGAATGAATAATTTTCACTCAATATTAAAATTGTTGATCATTTGAGGAATTGAACCGGAAGTGTCTAATAAACCGGGTAGGTATAAAACGCAGACTAACACGCGCGGACTAGCGGAATATATACGATTTTACATAAATTTGAGTAATATCGTTTTTCATTAATTAGCTTAATTAATACCAAATGTTACGACTAACGCAAACAGTTTCGGTCCGACTTAAAAACAAAAACGGTGTCGGGTTTGATCACTTTCCTTAATATTATACTTAAAGTTATTGTAAAAAAAAAATCAAACAAACAATAAACACATCTCGGTATTTTAATGACGCAAACAAATTTCAGTCCCAGCTTTGGCCACTTAAAAAAACAAACCGACACAAGCAAACAGGCTAACACCTTACGACTAATGGTATATCAAAGAAATCACAGACAGTAACACTCGCTTCAGTGAACCGACAGAACGCGTGATATACTTTCACTGATCATGCATCAAAGGCGTGCTACATGGCTATAGACTCTTCCGGAAAAACTCCCTACTATCGGTAATGGTTTAGTCCAAATTGACCAAATTGACCTACTTTCGCACAGCGAGTGACAAACAATCGTGTTATGGATCAAAGAATATTGCCGCAAGGCGTATTTCAAGGAGTGTATAAGGTAATTGTTGATTTTTTAACGACCGATAGATAAAATATCTGGGACCGATTTTAACAGAGATTTTGAAAAGAAAATCGGTCCGGAGAAACAGAATTCGGTCTGGGGACCGACAAACCGGCGATTTTAGAAGCCCTGATATACAGTATATATATATTTTCGAAAGGAGCATACTGCTACAACTCTTCATATAGCACCTTCTCATATAAGGATCCCTTTTAACCTTCCTTTAACATTTAATCGTTCATATTTTTATTAATGTCAAATTCTTTTTCTTGAATTTCAAAAAAACTCTTTATGCCACGAATATGTCTCGGGCAGAAATTCACATGAATGTAAAAAAGTATTAATAAAATACTTTCAATGTATCTGTCCTGCTGAATCCTGGTCCCGAGCTGGGATGTTCTCTTTTTAACTGCTGGCACTGTTAGTTTGTGTTGTTGTTGTATTTAGGACACTCTTATCGATAATGTCCCCTGATGCCACAGATTTCTTGGTACCGTGTTGAATGTGGTCCACGAAAAGCAAAGTTCCCTCCCTTGTCTCCCTGTGCTGTAAGGCCTCTGAACTGTGTGTTGCCGCCATTGTTTGGGGGTTGTAGCAGGAGGCCTCTGTTATGCACTGAAGTCCCAGAAGCTTCCTCGTGGTACCTAGTTGATTGCCCTATTCCGACTCCATAGGAAACGCCCAAGATTATGCACGTTATTCAAACCGTTGTAAACTGCAACACGCTACTTTGCCTGTCATATCTCGAATGATTGAACACAGTTCAATTTCAGTATATGTACACTGTGTACACACTTTGCATGTGGATAAGTGAGATACACGACTATTTTACCAGGTAAAACAGGTAAAACTAGTCAGAACCAGATAATATACTTAAAGCTATATTATCTTTACAGACTTGATCTAAAATCATGTAGAAAATTATAACCATAAACACTAATAAATATATTTATTAAAGGATGTTTTGTAAAACGTCGCTTCGATTTGTTTGATTTATCACTTTTGAAGTCTACTGAGAACCCTGATTTCTATTTTGTATATGGCTTGAATTTTACAACAGGCATTTCACTATGAAACAACGAAAGCTTCTCTTAAAGTAGCTATCCCGCCAACAGCAACCAAATTCTACACCTTTCCTAAACTTATTGACGATGAGGTATATACGTAGTTTACTTATTTTCAGAATCCAAACTCTATGGCTTTAACTAGCCTGGTCAAACCACAAAACTGGAGCGTCGAATTGAGAGTTAACAACTCATAATTCATTTTACGCATATTTCATCATGGGTATTTTAAGAACCTGTCAATAAAACTATACTTTTAATAAGCTCTTATAGATGGCCTAAACAACTAGTAAGAGTTTTGAGTTCTAAGCCTTTTCGAAGAAAATCGCCTTTCGAAGAAAAATGCGATACATAGGGATCACTTTGTCGTCCGTCCTTTCGTCAGTCTGTCACGAAAACTTAACGTTGGCTATAACTTTCTTTGATATTTCTTCATCAAACTTTCAATATATACTCATCATGACAACATCGACATGACCATACTAAAATATAAAGGTCAAGGTCACACTGAAGGTCATTACATGGGTTAAATGCTCATTTTCTTCACTAAAACTTAACGTTGGTTATAACTTTCTCATTTCTTTGTATTGATTCATCAAACTTTTAATATATACTCATCATGACAACATCGGCATGACCATACTAAAAATATAAAGGTCAAGGTCACACTGAAGGTCATTATATGGGTTAAATACTCTTTTTATTTTCTTCACGAAAACTCAATGTTCATGATGGCTGTTACTTTCTCATTTCTTTATATTTCTTCATCAAACTTTCAATATATACTTTTCATTACAACATTCACATGGCCATACTAAAATATAAAGGTCAAGGTCACATTGAAGGTCATTATAGGGGTTAAATACTCATTGTTCTCTTCACGAAACTTAGTCAGGCCAGTTTGTCAAGGTCATTTATCTAGGTCCAAAAAACCTTCTTATACTGACAAGGGGCCGACAGGCGACACACGTGTTCCATGGAACACTCATCTAGTTTCGTTATTTGGCGGGTTAGTTTCTGGAAATAAGTTCAAAAAGGTAAATTACGCAAGAGGTAATCATATATCATCATCTTGGACTTCAAATATGCATTAAAGTAGTACTTCTAAGAGCAAACCAATAAATATGTAGATTATTTAACTGCTGCATTCCATTATAAGGAAATTCTTCACAAGATGGTAGGCACAAACCAGCGGATATACATGAAATCTATTTATTATATTTTAATATATGTTTAGAGAATAAGTTTTGTAACGTGAATCCGTGATTTTGATTGTATTTTAAATTACCAATCCAAATTACCTTGCGTGAATTCAAGTGTGAATGCAGAGGCATCGCTTATAATGTTACAAATTATATTTGAGGCAAAGCAAAAGAAAGAAGTAATTTGCCTGTCACTACGAAACTTATCACTAGAACAATAAAATATGTATGAACATATAAATAATGTGCATTTTAACCTTTCCATTTCCTTTATCTGCTCTATTCAATATTATGAATAGCAGAAGACATTTGTTTTGTTTACATAAAAACAATTATCTTAGAAAGGTCAGAACTGGCACTGGCACTGTTGCAAAAAAATAAAATTATTTAGTCCATATTTAACCTGGTAGATTTATACTCAGGAAAGAAATCCATAGCTACCATATTTTTTGAAACAAACTTATTATTTATTTATAGTCTAAATTACACATACTGTTTTTTTTACCGCAATGTTTTTTTTCTTTACTGGCGTGTTCCAGTAGATAGCATGGTGGATCTAAAATCTGGAGGACCTGGGTTTTAGCCTCACCGGCGCCACTGAGTTTCGTAGACAAGACACGTTCCCTTAGACACGTCTATCTGAGGGGGTCATAAACCATCGGAGTCATGGGGATCTATTTGTTAGTAAGAGTAGAGTAAGTTCCCAGATGGGGCCATTGCTTGCAAAAGTTAGGGGCCCAGCTTCAGAATCAGTAGCCCAGAGTGTCGCATGTGACTTTATTCAGGGAGTAAGTATACTTATGTATTTATATACTTACTAAATGCTTTATTATATCAATCTTCGGAAGGAAACTTTGTAAAAACTTTAGAACTGATAAAGGTCTTTTTAATCAATAGAATTATTTATTTTAAAACAAAGAAAAAAATCAAACAAATCTTTCATTACCCAACATGAAGTTTAGTGTCAAACTCAGTATTCAGGTTTGTAAATTGAGCAAAATTAAATTCCATGATCCTTCTTTCCTTAAGAAAAACACGAAGAGCCAGACAGGAAAATAAGGATAGTCCAAGTTATCTATTAAATTATAAATAGTATTTTTAATGAGTTTTGTTATAAATAAACATAACTAGAATATGTCAATTATTGTAATAAAAGGATTAAAAAAGATATTATTAAATTAATGTTTTATTTTGTTATAAATAAATTCTATTTACATACAGTTTTAAAATTCATATATCTGTATACGATACCTTTCTATCAACATGATTCTCTGCAATATTATTGACAATTTCTAAAAGCGCCGCATTTTTAATGAGTTTTGTTATAAATAAACATAACTAGAATATGTAAATTGTAATAAAAGATTAAAAAAGATAATATTAAATTAATGTTTTATTTTGTTATAAATAAATTATATTTACATATAGTTTTAAAATTCATCTATCTGTATATGATACCTTTCTTTATCACATGGAACTGCTTGTATTCCATATAATATACCCATTACGTATTTCCTTATATTAACCATGTGTAATACAAGGCAACCTAATCAAGTGCAGTGTCAGTACGTTCATCTAGTCAATGTCTCGGAACGCCTGTTTAGTCCGTGGAGTCCGTGAATATAGCACTGAATCGGCGATGTTGTGAGGGTAACAGTCCGCCGTATGTAGATTCACCACAAGCAATAATGTGAAGTTTCTTGTCGTTTTTGAGCCATGTGATAAAAAGGATCTGACACTCGTTGTCATTTCATACAAAATTTTATTAAACTCGTCCAGGAATGTGTTATTAAGCTCGCCGGAGGCTCGCTTAATAACACATTCCTGAACTCGTTTAATAATAAAATTTTGTATGAAATGACAACTCATGTCAGATCCTCTATATCTACATGATTCTCTGCAATATTATGGACGATTTCTAAAAGTGCAGCATTTTATTGATAAAAAACGCCGCATTTTAAAATATCCAAAAATCGAAAGTGTAACCTAATGATTGACCCTTCAATTTATAACATGAATAATGATGTAATGTTTATGATGATGTGTAAAATAAACACTAATATGTCTGTTTTAATGTTGATTTTATACCAGCAAATGTTACTTGTCCTCATGGACATCTATTTTACATTATCATTCGAAGCGCAAAGGACCGTAACACACAGTTTTGTGGGAAACCGTACATCGCAACAACTCGAACATTGTCTTGTTTTTGCAGTGAAAATGAAAGTCAACAAACTGTCATGAAAATGAAAACAAAAGTTTGTTTTATTATTTAGTTCAGGGTTTGTCTATTTATTTCAGCCAAAAGTATGTAGTTCACAGGACTAAAAACAATCTGCAGGATAAAACACTCGAACTTCAATGTTTGTTTTCAATGAAATACCTCCCTTGCTGGTTTTTGGATTTGAATATTTTTGGTCGCCACCTGGGCGCGTGACAGTAAAATTTTAGTCGCCTAGGACATTTTTTACTCGCCATTGGTGACTGGGCAAGTGCTAATCTGTTTCCCTGATATAGTGTGTTGATAAGCCATTAAACAACATTCAATTTAAATCTTCAGGTATATCCATTGGCGACTGGGCAAGTGCTAATCTGTTTCCCTGATATAGTGTGTTGATAAGCCATTAAACAACATTCAATTTAAATCTTCAGGTATATCCAAACCAGTTGGTGAAGTTGAAAAGAAAGATGAAGAACAAGATTTCTATTCAAGAAAACGGCTACGAACTAGAAAAAAGGTAAATAATTTATATTTCATGAAACATCACACGCATCTTCATCTTACCCTCTTATGCCCCTTTTCATAAAACTTTGACCAGTAACCTAGCCTAACTCATAACTTGACAAAATATTGGCCCATATTTAGTTTTTCCTATCAATTATTCAGTGCTATGGGCATCTCCAATAATTCATTATGGCAGAGTTATTTATGGGCATCTCCAATAATTCATTATGGCAGAGTAATTCCTGTTTTCATAAATCTGTATGTAATCCCACACCCATACATATTTACACCCATACATATTTCTAATGAAAAACATCAAAATGTCCGTGTTTCCCTTTAAATACAAGCTAAAAACAGGCGCTGCACAGCCAACTTAAGTGTCACACCCTTCTAGTTAATTGAATGACGTAGGTGTAGGAGCAGGATCCCGGATTGTGATGTATACTCTAATGGGGAGTGGCCCAAAATGACCTCATATGTTGAGTTGTTAAGCCTCAAACGCAAATTGTGAAGGTTATTGTTATCATAGATATGTATTTGTCGAGAGCTCAACAATCTTACAAATGTTTCCTGTTGTTGACACTTAATTGTCAGATTAAACAATTGCTCCTAGATTGTTCACACTCGTATGAATATATTGTACTTTCCTGTATTAAACTCATGCAAATTACTGTAATATAATATATCATAAATAATTTTTCGTTATATCTCAACATTACCATGTCCGATCTTCAACAGATTTTAACAGCACCTTTCTCTCATCAAGCATTGACCATACCCTGAACACTAGGTCACTGTCAATTGCTTTCTCCAAAATATGCGTTACATTAATCTTTTTGTTTCAGTTTAGGCGGGGTGGGTGGGGGAATTAAGTTTTTAGCTCTGCTGGCCTTGGGATGGGATGCCGAGATGTCTGTCGTCCGTCCGTCGTTAACTTTTGTCTCATTAAGACGATAGGGCCTTCATTTTTCATCTGATCTTTACCAAATTTTACCAGATTGTTAATGTCAATAAAAGCTCGGAGAAGTTTAAAAACCAACCAAATCGGACCAGTAACAGCGGAGTTACTGTGAAATCATTATAGTTCGTGGGGGATTTAATTTCGCGTATTTCGTGGTTGACCTAAACCACGAAATCAAATCCCCATGTTTGAATTAAGTAGTATGTGTACGAAACAGGCTTTTCCTGTTCGATTTTAATATCTACTATATTAAAGCATTGTTCCCGATCGGTTATGTATTGCAGTTTTATCAATGAGTATCATATGAGTTTAATACTTATTGAGCCGATAAAAGGTTTATCATTATGTATGTATTGAATAATTATATAATTATTTATATAATAAACAAAATAAAAAACTTGCTTGTTTTAATCTTTTCAATATGTCAGTATGTATGCCGATGTGTTGACACACCTATGTTTACGCAAGCGGATTAATAAATCCATTCACGAATGATACTTAAGTTTGTTATCGTTATCATATACAGAGTACTGACCTTTAGTGGTCGGCAATTTACTTTGCAAAGTGAAATACTTGTTGGTACCAGTATTTTCAATAACACGTACAGATTTTTATATATTTAATGAACAAAAAACAAATACTAGCAACAAACAAAGCACACGCTAGCATAGCAACATTTAAAACGCAATACTGTAAGTACGACACACATAATATGCAAGCACTCTACGTTTTAATATCAATTAGTACTATTATCATGCAATCAAAACAACTTAGTGTGTCAATTACCTGTTTTAACACTTCTTAATTGACGCATTGTCACTCATAAATATTCATGAGCTAATTATAGCTGTTAGCCAATCAAATCAGCGATTTGACATACATCGACGCAGGTGTCCGCCATTTCCTTCCCAAACAAACAATGGTGTCCGACAGGGTAAAAATTAAAAACAAACAATGGGAGATCAAACCACATCACCCGCAGAGTAGGTGTTTTCAGTGTTATAGCTAGGTGACCTGGGTTAATTGTTTAATAGAACAGGTCTGACGTAATCGCCAGATCTGTAGCCTGGTGATGTTTTTGCACTTACAAATCTGGGTCCAATTTATCGATAATGCGTTTCAACCTAGTCCTTTTTTTACAGAATTTTTTTTTCCAAAATCAGAAATGCGCGAAATAACGTCCCCTCGAAACTGTCTTTTTGGAAATAATCGCGAAATTTAATCCCAACGAAATAAAATGATTTCACAGTATGGTCCTTGATTTAGTTAAAAATGCTATATTCTGCCTCGTTAAGACGATAGGGCCTTCATTTTTTATCTGATCTTTACCAAACTTTACCAGATTGTTAATGTTAATGAAAGCTCAGACAAGTTCGAAAACCACCCAGATCGGACCAATAACAGCGGAGTTATGGCCCTTGATTTAGTTAAAAATGCTATATTATGCCTTGTTAAGGCGATAGGGCGTTCATTTTTCATCTGATCTTTACCAGACTTTACCAGATTTTTTACTTTTTAGCTCTACTGATCAGAGATCAGGCAGAGCTTATGCCGTGGTGCGGCGTCCGGCGTCCGTCTGTCCGTCCGTAAACTTTTATTTGTAGCGACTACTTCTCTTAAACTACTGGACGGATATTCATGAAACTTTACAGAAATGTTGCCCATGAAGTCTAGTTGATCCTAGCAAAAATTCATGTTGATGTGAAATCCAAGATGGCCGCCAAAACTAAAATAGATTTTTAAAATACAAGTTTGTAACGACTACTTCTTGAAAACTATAAGTGATATTGATATGGGACTTTTTCTAAAATGATCAGCATGACATGATGTTGGTCCTTGTCAAAAATTATTTTGATTCAACGTTAAACATGGCTGCCAGCGGCCATCTTTGTTTACATAGAGTTATCTAGTAAAAACTTGTAGCGACTATTCCTCTGAAACTACTTGGCGGATTTTCATGAAACTTTACAGGAATGTTGCTCTTGATGTCTAATTCAGCATGACATGATGTTGATCCTAGTCAAACATTATTTTGATTCAACATTAAACATGGCTGCCAGTGGCCATCTTTGTTTACACAGGAATGTTGCTCTTTATGTCTAGTTGATCCTAGAAAAATTTCAGTTTGGCCGGAAATTCAAAATGGCCACCACGGCTAAAAATAGATTTAAAGTAAATAAATTTAGCGACTACTTCTTGAAAACTGTAAGTGATATTGATATGGGATGTTTTCTAAAATGATCAGCATGACATGATGTTGATCCTTGTCGAAAATTATTTTGAATCGACATTAAACATGGGCGCCAGTGGTCATCTTTGTTTACATAGATTTATATAGTAAAAACTTCTAGCGACTACTCCGCTGAAACTTCTTGACGATTGTTTATGAAACTTCACAGGAATGTTGCTCGTGATGTCTAATTGATCACAGAATATTTTTAGGTCGGCCAGAAATTCAAGATGGCCGCCATGGCTAAAAACAGATTTTTAAAAAAAAAATTGTAGCGACTACTTCTTGAAAACTGTAAGTGATATTGATTTGGGACTTTTTCTAAAATGATCAGCATGACATGATGTTGATCCTTGTCGAAAATTATTTTGAATCGACATTAAACATGGGCGCCAGTGGCCATATTTGTTTACATAGAGTTTGTATAGTAAACATTTGTAGCGACTACTCCTCTGAAACTACTGGACGGATTTTCATGAAACTTCACTGGAATGTTGCTCTTGATGTCTAGTTGATCCTAGCACAATTTCAGGTCGGCCGGAAATTCAAGATGGCCACCACGGCTAAACAGAGATTTTTAAAAACACGTTTGTAGCGACTACTTCTTGAAAACTGTAAGTGATGTTGATATGGGACTTTTTCTGAAATGATCAGCATAACAAGATGTTGATCCTTGTCGAAAATTATTTTGATTCGACATTAAACATGGCTGCCAGTGGCCATCTTTGTTTACCTAGAGTTATATAGTAAAAACTTCAACTTGTAGCGACTACTCCTCTAAAACTACTTGACAGATTTTTATGAAACTTCACAGGAATGCTGATCTAGCTATC
This sequence comes from Cyrtodaria siliqua, assembly GCA_037043455.1. Classification (NCBI taxonomy): domain Eukaryota; kingdom Metazoa; phylum Mollusca; class Bivalvia; order Adapedonta; family Hiatellidae; genus Cyrtodaria; species Cyrtodaria siliqua. The sequence goes on from JAWPHD010006565.1 coordinate 123,135, forward strand.
AAAATCTATCAGTAGAGCTTCAAGGTCATTGACCTCTTGTTTAAAAACTCATGGCGTCCCGTTAGTTTTTCTGCATAACTTTCATTTGTTCAATCATAAATATTAATTATAAGAATAGTATTAAGCAATTTGTTGTTGCATGTTATTCATTTTTAGCTCTACTGATCAGAGATCAGCAGAGCTGATGCCGTGGTGCAGTGTCCGTCGCCCGTCTGTCCGTCCGTAAACTTTTTTTTGTAGCAACTACTCCTCTGAAACTACTGAATGGATTTTCATGACACTTTACAGAAATGTTGCCCATGAAGTCTAGTTGATCCTAGCAAAAATTCATGCTGATGTGAAATCCAAAATGGCTGCCAAATCTAAAATAGATTTTTAAAAAACAAGTTTGTAGCAACTACTTCTTGAAAACTCTAAGTGATATCGATATGGGACTTTTTCTAAAATGATCAGCATGACATGATGTTGGTCCTTATCGAAAATCGTTCTAATTCGACATTAAACATGGCTGCCGTAGCAACTACACCTCTGAAACTACTCGACTGATTTTCATGAAACTTCACAGGAATGTTGCTCTTGATGTCTAAATGATCCTAGCAACATTTCAGGTTGGTCGTAAATTCAAGATGGCCACCACAGCTAAAAATAGATTAGAGTAATTCTTGAAAACTATAAGCGATATTGATATGGGACTTTTTCTAAAATGGATCAGTGATGGAATGATGTTGATCTTTGTAAAAAGTTATTTTGATTGGAGGTTAAACATGGCCGCCAGCGACCATCTTTGTTTACATAGAGTTATATAATGAAAACTTGTAGCGACTACTCCTCTGAAACTACTTGACGGATTTTCATGAAACTTCACAGGAATGCTGATCTAGCTATCAAAAACCTATCAATAGAGCTTCAAGGTCATTTACCTCTTGTTGATATTATTGCACCAATAATATATTAAAACCTGTAGTATAATAAGACGAAATAGTGAATACTTTAAATTTTATTGATTTAAATGTAACTAGGATAAAAGTAAAAATGATACTGGATATATAAATCGAGACACCCATTTCAAACACTTCAAGATTGCCGTGTGTCCCTTTAAAAATGTGCTGAAAAAATTACGTTAAACCCCGAACAGGCAAATCCTAATTCCCATCTCACATCTTTTAACCCACTACATATATATAATGGACTGTTTTTTCTTTGACTGATCAGCAGCCAGACATTGTAAACCCTGATCAGCCTGCGAGTTACTCGCAAAGGCTATTATAGTCGTGCTTAGTGACACTAAATCCCGAAGAAACGAATCCTAATCCCCATCTCACATCTTTAACCTGCTACATATATAATGGACTGTTCTTTCTTTGAAATAAGACCATTCCATTTATGTGACAAAGGAGTTACTCGCAGGCTGATGTGGGTTTACAATGGACACAAAGGCTATTATAGTCGTGCTTAGCGGGTTAAGGGTTAAATTGCCTACCTGCATCTTTTAAGGGACACACAGCAATCTTGATTTTTTTATACAATTTGAAAATTTGACAATACGAAAATATTTTTTTCATATACCTAGAGCAACCCTGTCCATTATCGGCACCCATCTATTATCGGCATATTCCTAATAGATACATATTGATAATTACATCATTGTTTATGACATACAAATATGTCATAATACTCACATGAAGTAATTATACTGCAACTCTGCTGACATTTTGAGATTGCAAAGGGAGAAAATAGAACAAAATCAGCCGTTAAAAGAAGTCACTGCTGGGGATTGTACTGCAATGACGTTCTTATCCACGCCTATAAGCATGTATGCGCTCCCTTCATTTTGAGTAGGCAGAAATAAAAATACTAATAAGATACAAAACCGTCAATGATATATTTGTTGGCCCTAAAATCATGGGAGTAAAAGTAATGAGTGCAGAAATAAAAACTCAACACTTTACAAAGCATGTGTGTAAAACAAAACAGAGATTTTACACACAATTTCCAACTCTACCTAAAGATGAAAATGGGCATATCCGTATATATTTTATTAAGAACAATAATGCAATTAAATCAATGGATTTAGGAAAAAGTATTTAATAAACAAAGACACTGTGATGTGTTGTAGTTGTTTTTTATACAACTATTGTGTTATTTACTACTTGTCTGTCCGTCTGTCCGTCCGTAAACTTTTTTTTTGTAGCGACTACTCCTCTGAAACTACCAGTGCTCAAGAAATAGGATAGCCCGACGCCCGGGGCTCCTCAAAATCCATTCCGGGCCTGTCTCATTTTGCAGACGAGGAGCCCGTCGGGCCTGTCTAAAAAAAAAAAAAAAAAAAAAAAAATCCCCCAAAAAATCAGTTTTACTGGATCTCAAGCTCAAGTTCCTCAAGACAAAATACTCCCATGTGTATTGTGAACTGTGAAAACACTTGCAATAAAGTAATTAAAATGTGTTATACACACACTAAAACAATAAGAAGTTTGAATATTTTGCCTGGCTTCGTGTCGGCAGTTTGTCACAACTTTGAGGTCGACAATTGTTGACATAAAACTCATTACTCTGCTATTAGGGTGGTGTTTTCTTTCCTTTGTGATAAGAAATACCGTTTTTGTCATTAAAAACACACTAATGCATGAAAAAAAAACGTTATTGATGGTATTTCGATTGAATGTTTGTGAAATGTTCGGGCCGTAAAAGTGCGGTGTCATAGTAGTTCGGATGGTACATAATTTCGGATATATATATATATATTTTTTTTTTTTTTTTTTTTACATAATCAAATAAGAAAAACTGTCCTTTACAAATACATGTTGGTGGAAAGAAAAGTATATATACTGTATATGTATAAATACAGATATAAAGTATATTTCTATTCATTATTTAAGGAGTAAGGAGTTCCTGGAATCCTACTTTTAAATGAATTCTAGTCTAGGCTCCCAATTCTTTACTTGGAGAAAGTGGTGACAAAAAGAAAAAATATAGCCAGAGGAGGCTCTGATAGTCTCATAAAACCTGATTAAAAATTTGGCTCCAAGTTTAGCTCCAGTTTCACCAAGTCGGCTCTGATTATTATTGTTTGGCAAAAGTTCTAGTACTCTCCTTTGCATTGGTTATAAATTACTATGTAATATTCTATTCTAACATATTTTAAACGAAATGGTAAATAAGTCCGCCGACCAGGGAGCATAAAGTGGTAGCAAAAAGAAAAATATAGTCAAGAGGAGGTTCTGAGCTTGATTAATACATACGTAACAAAATTAATGTGTGCTATAAAAGTGAATAAAGACACATTTCCAATAAGAAAAAAATATTGGACCTTTCCATTTTAAATCAGGGCCTGTCCATTTCAAATCAGGGCCTGTCCATTTCAAATCGGGGCCTGTCCATTTTCAGAAGCAACAAGCCCTGGGCCTGTCTCTTAAAATAATTTTCTTTGAGCACTGACTACTGAATGGATTTTCATGAAACTTTACAGAAATGTTGCCCATGAAGTCTAGTTGATCCTATCAAAAATTCATGTATATTAGGCTACTAACTATTCACTCAATTCAGCCCCACAATCTATATCACAAAAATATCACGTACTTTAAGGGAAACAAACCCAGATCCACTTTGCGTCACGTGGAAAAAACTGATGGAACATAAGTCCTGACTGCAGAGCTTTTTTTCAAGAAAATTGGAAAAAGGCCTTAGTGAGGCCTGCTGATTTGGGAAAAAGAATTGTCAAAATTGGGGGAAAAAGAGCATGATATGGCAATTTACTTTTTAAGGGAACACATGACAATCTGAGTATTATTTCAAGAATTAAATCAACACTTCGATGTATTAATCATGTTTCATTTTGATTTTAAAGCTGCTTGCATATAATTAAATAAAATAAAATGAGGTTTTTGTTTTTCTTCCAAAATTTTAAATATATTATTGCTGCATAATTAGAAATATGTATAAACAATTTGCCTTGGAACTATTCTAACAATTTATATGAATGATTGCAAATATACAGGTTAGAAAAACTAACGGGAGGCCGCAGGTTTTAAAAGTAATCAAGATTGCCATGTGTCCCTTTAAGGGAAAATTGAAGAATGGGATTTTTTTCTCAGAATTGGGGGGGAAAAAAAGTTTTTTGCAAATGGGAAGAGGCCGATGTTCGGCCCCATTTAAATAGGTTGAAAAGGCCCTGGACCGTCTCTATACATAATATACACCCCTCATTCAGACCTTATAAATGATGAAAAATGTGGGTCTTATATTTTGGAAAATATGGTAGACGAGATTTGAAAAAACAACAACAGTATCATGGTGTCGATAATAGACATGCGGCTGTACTCCATATAGTCGATGCTCATTGGCTAAATCATATGTTGTTACTTGAAGGTCAATGTAGAAAGTAATCAGTTATATTTACTGTAAGCACTACTGCTGTATTTCAAAAAAGAAAGTTAACGTTGTTGTTTTTTATGTTAATATGGTGATAATAGGCAGGGTTGACTGCAAGATTGCCTGTGTCCCTTTATATATATACTTTTAATAATCTCTTTGTAAAAAAAGATGCGGCTTTAATTCTTATTTCAACTGATACACTTCAACATTATTGTTATTATACATTCCAACATATAGTTTGTCCTCCCTATCACAGTAAGTGATGGAGTATGGCATAGACAATCCATGTTCCCTTCCCAGTAGTATCTGTATCTTGGTACACTCGGCTGTAATCTGGTGGATGTTACAGGAACCGTCGCCACAGACATACACTGTCCCTGTCCTGTCTATAGCCAGACCATATGGGTACTTCAGGTTACTATCTACATAGACTGCCTTCACGGTACCATCCATCGCCATGCACGTCACTGTGTGCTTGCTGTAATCAGACACGTATACGGCCATCTTATCTGGGCTGATCGCTATGTAGTACGGTAGTACCAACAGTTGTTTATTAATGGCATCATTCATCAGAGATCTCAACACAGTGCCGGTCGTGTTGATTATATCCACCTTAGGTGGCACCACAAATGTCACTATCAGTGTCCCATCATTATGTACTATACCATGACACTTCCCATTGACCTTTATCTCTTGACCTTTGGACAGGGATTGGGATACTACTGACAGAAACTGGATTTTATTCAGGCTAGGTATTGTCACAGCAACTTGTGTATTGTTCACCTTAGTTATATCCCATGGTTCTGATGACAGCTGTTCTGCAGATATTATTTTGTTTTGTTTTGTATCCACTAATTTGACATTTTTGTTTCCACTGTCAACAATGACAAGTTGGTTGTCATGAAGCATGGTTGAGCCTGTAATATTGCAGTTCAACTGGTCCTTGGATGATTTGACATTGATGTCTTTATTGCGTGTCATGGTTCTGGGAACGGATATCTTTGTTTGCGTTGCTTTACTGTCATTGGATATCTCTGTTTGCGTTACTTTGCTATCATTGGATATCTCTGTTTGCGTTACTTTGTTGTAATTTGGCGGTGCCAGTGTTAGTGTTGTTTTACTGTCTTTTAGTTCTGTCTGTTGTGTAATTTTGTTGTCATTTGGTTCATTTATCGACGATAGAATTCCCAGTGTGGTCACGCCGGTCAGGTTCCCCTTCAAATCTTGTATCTGTTTCTCTGGTTCAAACATGTACCTCCGAATCTTGTTGTCAGTCTCTATCTGGGTAAGACCATCCACTATTGTTTGCATTTCAAGTTTGGTTCTGTCCATAGCAGGAAACAGTTTCCCGTTTTGTTTAGTTTTGCGTAAAGTATCGAGGTTGCAGGCTGTAGAATGGATTTCACTTCTCATGGCGTCTAATTTGGCAGCAATTGAGGTCATGTTTACCTGATCTTCATCTCGTATCCTGTTTGTCTCGTCAATAACTTCATGTTCAAGTTTGTCTAAAAAGTGATTTATTTCTTTTTTAAACTGTCCAATGCTTTCTACTGCACCTGAACAATATGTGTCTATATCTACAACATTTTGTTCAGTTGTTCTCGTATTACTCTCAATTTGCTGTTCAATGGCGGAAAGTTTCTTTTCTAATCGTTCATACTCCTTTTCTACATAGCTGACATCGTCACAACCTCTATGGTCAATAGCGACACAGATGCCACAGACTAGCTGGTCATGTGACCTACAGTTAAATGTAATAGCCTCACCTTGATGTTGGGGACATTTGTTGATGGCCTCATCCAGGCTTTTGGTCTGGGGCATACTTCTTGGCATGGTTGTCTTGTCTTGCAGAACATGATGTTTCATCTGACGTGGTGTGCAATGATGCTTATAACATTTCTTACACAAGTATTCACAACAATCCACACAAAATCCCGCGGCAGGTTCCTGCTGACCCTCGTCACAACACGGTTGGCAAAAAAGGTCAAACAATTCCTCTGAAGCCACATTCCTGGGGGCACCAAGTTCTCCAGCTTTCCTACCAGGAACTGACATGTTTGTGTAATAACTATTTTATAGCACAAACAACTTATATTCCTGGCAAGCTTATTATAGCTACGATAAGCAGTTTAACTGTCTCTTCAAATTAATCTTCAATTTTCTAAAAGAAACACCTCCTTGTTGCCTTCCGGTCTTGATCTTAATAAAGGTTAAATGTAAAGTAATATGCTCAATCTTTGATAAACATGTCACCTGGTCAGGCCTGCCAAAACTAATTAAAAATCCGAGATTGAGATTTTTATTCAAAATTAAGATTTAAAGCACACGAAGCACATTTTTAAATGGAAACTTGAATGCTTGTTTGTTTGTTTTCGCACTTAGTTTTTTAAAGCGCAAATTTTTTAAAGCGCAAATTTAAATTAGTTATGGAATTAATGCGTAAATAAAACAATAGATTACATACTTCAACATGCACACAAATAGTTTGTTTATTAGAGAAGACTTTGTAATTAAATTTGAAAGACTTGGTTTAATGTATACCACAATTGTTTTCTTTTTTTTGTTTTTTTGATGAAAGTGCAAATATTTCTAAATGCAAATACTTTATTATAGTCTTTATAGCTCTTTAACAAATTATAATCATCACACATTGCAGCAGCTATTAAAGTGATACCTCACAGAAGGATTCCTCACACCTGTTATTTCAATTAGGTTTACCAATCAAAGAAACAGGTGATATTTTGCTGCTATATTACACATGTTTTTATGTCACTGAAGGAACTAATTATGTCCTTAATGTTAATGTTATATTCAGTCAGTGTGTTACACTAATGACCACATTTGATTTGATACTTGTAAATGCCTTTCTTTGCATCGCTTACTAGGGAGCATTACCTTACCAATGGAGGAAATAGCTGATAAACTGTGAAAATAAAGCTGTTAAATCATGAACGTTTGTTTTGATGCAAAATCCGGAGATTGTACACTTAAATCCAGAGATACAGAGAGCAAATGAACAACCCAGAGAATCTTGATTTTATCTGAAAGTTTGGCAGGCCTGCCTCGTGGTGTTCTAAAATATTACCTGAAAAGCAGTGATTGACAGATTACAAATTGAGCTAAATATAGATTCCCCAGGAATGCACACCAGACTAGGTCAGCGAGTGTAGGAAAAACAAATACTGTGTTGTATTACATTCTACATGACATAGACTGGTATCAATCAGTCTATAATTAGACTATAAATAATAAAATTAGACAACTTAAAAAACTTGGTAGGAAGTATCAATATCGAGTGGACATGCGCATACTATCATGACGTTCCGGTTCGATAATAAGATTTTGTAAGAGTTCAAATCTTAAAAGCCATTTATCTCAATAACTCAAAAAGTGCAGATAGCACCTTGATGCTCTAAGGGGTCGATATGTTAGTGGATCATGATGAACGCTTTGAGGTCGAAATATACATTTCCGAAGATAAGCGTCATGTCATGAGTACGTGCCGATGATTGTCATCAACATACAGAAGCCGTACCATATGGAAATATGGGTTAAACTATAATACAGTTTATCGACTTTTGTGTTAAAATATACTAAGTTTTTGGTAAATATACTAAGTTTTTGGTCAAATTTTCAGAAGGCGAGAGAATGTAGAATGTATGCGTGTGAGCATGATTTAACACAATAAATATGCGTGTCTTACGCCCAATGCGTGTGACTTGACAGGTATGCATCCTACAGCTCCATGTTGAACCATGTCCAGTTTATGTATATTGTGTTGGGTAAAAGGAACCATGTCCAGTTTGTGAATATTGTGTTGGGTGAAAGGACTCCACACGGAGGAGGAGTATCTCCACCTGGGCCTAACACCTTGGTTATGCAGCAATTGATCAGTTACTAAAGGTCATTTGTTCTGTAGAGGGTTAATTAATAATTAACATGCTTTATAATATATGTGATCTTGACAGTGTTATTGTACAACTTTATACATAACTATGATAGTTGATAGATGGGTGTGAGTACAGTCACAGGGATAAGGAGTTTATACATAACTATAATAGCTGATAGATGGGTGTGAGTACCGCCACAGGGATAAGGAGTTATACATAACTATGATAGCTGATAGATGGGTGTGAGTACCGCCACAGGGATAAGGAGTTATACATAACTATGATAGCTGATAGATGGGTGTGAGTACCGCCACAGGATTAAGGAGTTATACATAAATATTATAGTTGATAGATGGGTGTGAGTACAGTCACAGGGATAAGGAGTTATACATAACTATGATAGCTGATAGATGGGTGTGAGTTCAGTCACATGGATATGGAGTTATACATAACTATGACAGCTGATAGATGGGTGTGAGTACAGTCACAGGGATAAGGAGTTATACATAACTATGATAGTTGATAGATGGGTGTGAGTACAGTCACACGGATAAGGAGTTTATACATAACTATGATAGCTGATAGATGAGTGTGAGTACAGTCACACGGATAAGGAGTTTATACATAACTATGATAGCTGATAGATGGGTGTGAGTACAGTCACACGGATAAGGAGTTATACATAACTATGATAGTTGATAGATGGGTGTGAGTACAGTCACAGAGATAAGGAGTTTATACATAACTATGATAGCTGATAGATGAGTGTGAGTACAGTCACACGGATAAGGAGTTTATACATAACTATGATAGCTGATAGATGGGTGTGAGTACAGTCACACGGATAAGGAGTTATGCATAACTATGATAGTTGATTGATAGGTGCGAGTTCAGTCACATGGATAAGGAGTTATACATAACTATGATAGTTGATAGATGGGTGTGAGTACAGTCACAGGGATAAGGAGTTTATACATGACTATGATAGCTGATAGATGGGTGTGAGTACAGTCACACGGATAAGGAGTTTATACATAACTATGATAGCTGATAGATGGGTGTGAGTACAGTCACACGGATAAGGAGTTATGCATAACTATGATAGTTGATTGATAGGTGCGAGTACAGTCACATGGATAAGGAGTTATGCATAACTATGATAGCTGATAGATGGGTGTGAGTATACATAACTATGATAGTTGATAGATAGGTGCGAGTACAGTCACATGGATAAGGAGTTATGCATAACTATGATAGCTGATAGATGGGTGTGAGTATACATAACTATGACATCTGATAGATGGGTGTGAGTACAGTCACAGGGATAAGCAGTTATACATAACTATGATAGTTGATAGATTGGTGTGAGTACAGTCATAGGGATAAGGAGTTATACATGACTATGGTAGTTGATAAAATGTTAATGAGTAACTATGAGTAACCGGAAGTAGTGTAAACAAAGAGTTCGAAAGTAGGATTTGTTTTGATGAGAAGGTGTATGGTATTACAATTTCTCATAAACCACGTTTATTACATAAACTTCCATATATGTTGCCTCCTTAACATAATGGGTCCTTCAATTTTTCATCCGATCTTTTCCAATCTTTACCAGATTGTTAATATCAATGAAAGCTCGGACAAGTTTGAAAACCAGCCAGATCAGACCGGTAACTACGGGGTTTTGACCCTGATTTAGTTAAAAACGCTATATTTTGCCTCGTTAAGACGATAGGGCCTTAATTCTTTACCAAGCTTTCAAGATTGTTAATATCAATGAAAGCTAAGAAAAAATCGAAAACCAGCAAGATCGGAACAGTAACAGCCGAATTGTGGCCCTTGATTTAGTAAGAAATGCTAAATTTTGCCTCGTTAACACGATGGGTCCTTCAATTTTTATCCGATCTTTACCAAACTTTTTCAGACTGGTAATATCAATAAAGGCTCTGACAAGTTTCAAAACCAGCCAGATCGGACCAGTAACAGCAGAGTTATGGTCCTTGATTTAGTTAAAAATGCTATATTTTGCCTCGTTAAGACGATGGGTCCTTCATTATTTATCCGATCTTTACCAAACTTTTATCAGACTGGTAATATCAATGAAGGCTCGTACAAGTTTCAAAACCGGCCAGATTGGACTAGTAACAGCGAAGTTGTGGCCCTTGATTTAGTTAAAAACGCTATATTTTTCCTCGTTAATACGATAGGGTCTTCATTTTTCATCTGATCTTTACCAAACTTTACCAGATTCTTTAGTTTTATGGCCCTTGATTTAGTTAAAAATGCTGTATTTTGCCCAAGACTTTCAAAAAAACGTAAATTGCAGTCACTCGTTTCAATGATGTTAAAAGAGCCATGTTAACCAGAGAGCGTCCACAGGCCCTCTTGGGCCTCTTGTTTTGTTAGAGGGTCAAAGGTAAAGGTTATATTGACCTGACACGTAGAAAATGTTTTCAACATAAAAACTTTAGTGCTTGTACTCAAGTTGAGGACTTTAATATTCGTAATCTTAGTATAACTAAAAAGTTACTCAATCAGGGTTACCGTTACCATAAACTTCGTAAAACCTTTGCACAATTTTATTATCGTAACCCTGATCTTCTTTCCAAATATAAAAGTAATTTAAGGACTCTTCTGCGACAAGGACTATCACAACCTGACTTCTATGGTGATGTGATTTATAAACTTCGTAAAATTCTTGGTCATGATCACTTTCATACTGTCTTTGTTAAACTTGTTAAAAAGTTTATCAAAAGAGGTTATGACCCTATCATTTTGCAACGTACTGCATGCTTGGTGGTGGACCCTTTTACAGTTCGTCACTATGCTTTCCTCTTTAATTGTACGATGACCGGACAGGCTGTGGACCCTATGATGATGCCTACCTAAAGCCCATTGGGACGGTGGCGTTTGATGTTTGTCTATGATCTTTCTTGTCGTGCCCTTAATGGTTTATTCTCTTACTGCTCTGGCTTCTGCCAAGTCATTGAGTACCTTCATTGTGGCTTTCTAGGCTATTGTTTTTAGCTCTACTGATCAGAGATCAGCAGAGCTTATGCAGTGGTGCGGCCTCCGTCGTCCGTCTGTCCGTCTGTCCGTCCGTTAACTTTTATTTGTAGCGACTACTCCTCTGAAACTACTGGATGGATATTCATGAAACTTTACAGAAATGTTGCCCATAAAGTCTAGTTGATCCTAGCATAAATTCATATTGATGTGAAATCCAAGATGGCCGCCAAAGCTAAAAATAGATTTTCAAAATAAAAGTTTGTAGCGACTACTTCTTGAAAACTATAAGTGATATTGATATGGGACTTTTTCTAAAATGATCAGCATGACATGATGTTGGTCCTTGTCAGAAATCGTTTTGATTCAACATTAAACATGGCTGCCAGCGGCCATCTTTGACCGTGACCACCGTGACCACCGAATGGTGAGGGGGCTTATAGCGTTAACCATGTCCTTCTGAGTGTCCGTCCATTCATTTGTCCCTAAAAGTGTGTCTATTTCCTCCCACTGTTTTCAAACGATTGCTACATAACTTTACAGGATGCTTACCTGTGATGTCAGGGTGTGCATATCTACTCAGCATCAAAATCGACTTCGTATTACTCGAGTTTTGGCATTATTTTTTTTTGTAAAATTTTACGTTAAAATATCTTGTGAGTCTATCTATCCTACAGTTTTCAACCGATTGTTTCAAAACTTTACAGGATGCTTAACTATGATGTCAACATTTGCATATTTATTCGGCGTCAAAATCAACTTTGTATTAACCAGAGTTAAATTTCCTTTTGCGTTTTTCTCCGATTGTTTTCTTTGGGGGCATCCGTGTCTCATGGACACATTTCTAATTTTTAGTTTAGTGCAGTGTGGCGGCTGTAAAATGTCTCCCCGTGCTACGAATCAGTAGTGTTATTTTTAGATCAGCAGAGCTTATGCCGTTGTGCGGCGTCAGTCGTCCGTCTGTCCGTCTATCCGTCTGTCCATAAAGTTTTATTTGTAGCGACTACTCCTCTGAAACTACTGGATGGATATTCATGAAACTTTACAGAAATGTTGCCCATGAAGTCTAGTTGATCCTAGCAAAAAGTCATGTTGATGTGAAATCCAAGATGGCCACCAAAGCTAAAAATAGATTTTTTAAATACAAGATTGTAGCGACTACTTCTTGAAAACTATAAGTGATATTGATATGGGACTTTTTCTAAAATGATCAGCATGACATGATGTTGGTCCTTTTCAAAAATTGTTTTGATTCGACATTAAACATGGCTGCCAGCGGCCATCTTTGTTTACATAGAGTTATGAAATGAATGTAATGAAAACTTGTTGCGACTACTCCTCTGAAACTACTTGTCGGATTTTCATGAAACTTCACAGGAATGTTGCTCTTGATGTCTAATTGATCCTAGCAAAATTTCAGGTCGGTCGGAAATTCAAGATGGCCGCTAAAAAATACAAGTTTGTAGCGACTACTTCTTAAAAACTATAAGTGATATTGATATTGATATGGGACTTTTTCTTAAATGATCAGCATGACATGTTGTTGGTCCTTTTCAAAAATCGTTTTGATTCGACCTTAAACATGGCTGCCAGCGGCCATCTTTGTTAACATAGAGTTATATAGTAAAAACTTGTAGCGACTACTCCTCTCAAACTACTTGACGGATTTTCACGAAACTTCACAGAAATGTTGCTCTTGATGTCTAATTGATCCTAGCAAAATTTCAGGTCGGTCGGAAATTCAAGATGGCCGCTAAAAAATACAAGTTTGTAGCGACTACTTCTTAAAAACTATAAGTGATATTGATATGGGACTTTTTCTAAAATGATCAGCATGACATGTTGTTGGTCCTTTTCAAAAATCGTTTTGATTCGACGTTAAACATGGCTGCAAGCGGCCATCTTTGTTTACATAGACTTATATAGTAAAATCTTGTAGCGACTACTCCTCTGAAACTACTTGCCGGATTTTCATGAAACTTTACAGGAATGTTGCTCTTAATGTCTAATTGATCCTAGCAAAATTTCAGATCAGCCAGAAATTCAAGATGGCCGCCACAGCTAAAAAAAATAGATTTTTAAAATATAAGTTTGTAGCGACTACTTCTTCAAAACTATATGTGATATTGATATGGTACTTTTTCTAAAATGATCAGCATGACATGATGGTTATCCGAGTCGAACATTATTTTGATTCAACGTTAAACATGGCTGCCAGTGGCCATCTTTGTTTACATAGAGTTATATAATGAAAACTTGTAGCGACTACTCCTCTGAAACTACTTGACGGATTTTCATGAAACTTCACACGAATGTTGCTCTTGATGTCTTATTGATCCTAGCAAAATTTCAGGTCGGCCTGAAATTCAAGATGGCCACCATGGCTAAAAATAGATTTTCAAAATACAAGTTTGTAGCGACCACTTCTTGAAAACTATAAGGGATATTGATATGGGACTTTTTCTAAAATGATCAGCATGACATGATGTTGGTCCTTGTCAAAAATCGTTTTGATTCGATGTTAAACATGGCTGTCAGCGGCCATCTTTGTTTACATAGAGTTATATAATGAAAACTTGTAGCGTCTACTCCTCTGAAACTACTTGACGGATTTTCATGAAACTTCACACGAATGTTGCTCTTGATGTCTAATTGATCCTAGCAAAATTTCAGGTCGGCCTGAAATTCAAGATGGCCACCATATCTAAAAATAGATTTTCAAAATACAAGTTTGTAGCGACTACTTCTTGAAAACTATAAGTGATATTGATATGGGACTTTTTCTAAAATGATCAGCATGACATGATGTTGCTCCTTGTCAAAAATCGTTTTGATACGATGTTAAACATGGCTGTCAGCGGCTATCTTTGTTTACATAGAGTTATATAATGAAAACTTGTAGCGACTACTCCTCTGAAACTACTTGATGGATTTTCATGAAACTTCACAGGAATGTTGTTCTTGATATCTAATTGATCCTAGCAAAATTTCAGGTCGGCCGGAAATTCAAGATGGTCGCTACGGCTAAAAATATTTTTTCAAAAAACAAGTTTGTAGTGACTACTTCCTGAAATCAAAATCAATCAGTAGAGCTTCCAGGTCATTGACCTCTTGTTTTCTGGTCCTTTGGGACCAACGAGCCCAATATAGGTGGCTTTGAAGTAGAATACCGCTTAAGCCGGTGCTAGGGGGCGTGAGAAGTGTTGCTTCTTTCATTACTTCTCATGAACAGACTCAATAAAACCAAGTCTGCTGCTTTATTCTCTTAATTGTGTTTGTTGCTCTCAAAGGATCACCTATATCAGTATTTATTTACATCTTGTTTTATACAGCAGCTAGTTCATAATAAACTTCAAGATAACCATTTTTGTATTATTATTTCTTCATGAATTTGATCAGGTTTGGAGTGGTTGCCATGGCAAGATGCATCACATGATCTGCTGGTTGCCCTTCACACGCCATACTAGGTTATTCTATGGAATGCTGACACGGGTACCAAACTGTGGAACACTCATGTCATTGGCCATGGACCCCTTCAGTCACAGAAACATGGCATGTAAGTAGGCATGAGATTCTTTCAGTCTACCAGGACATAAATTTTCACTCCAATCCAAACATGAGTTCTGTTTTCATTCCAGTGCGTTTCATTTCATTTAAGCTTTGTTGGCATTTTTATGCCCCCGAAGGGTGGCATATAGTAGTCAAACTGTCTGTCCGTCCGTCCGTCCAATCGTGTCCGGTTAATAACTCTGACAATAATGGATGGATAACTTGGTACAATTGCTCGCCAAAACAAGACGACGTGTCGCGCACTAAATCCAGGTCCGTGGATCCAAGGCCAAGGTCACACTTAGAGATCAAAGGTCAAAATGAAGTGCTTTTGTGTCCAGTCAATAACTCTGGACAGATTTTCAAATACCTTGGCACAAGTGCTCACCACAACAAGGCGACGTGTCACGCACAAAATCCAGGTCTGTGGTTCCAAGGTCAAGGTGACACTTAGAGGTCAAAGGTCAAATTGTGTCTGGTCAATAACTGCATTCCTGGACGGATTTTCAAAACACTTGGCACAAGTGCTCACCACAAGACGACGTGTCATGCACAAAATCCAGGTCCGTGCTACCAATGTCAAGGTCACAATTAGAGGTCAAAGGTAAAATCGTGTCCGGTCAATAACTGCATTCCTGGACGGATTTTCAAATAACTCGGCACAAGTGCTCATCACAACAAGAGGACGTGTCGCGCACAAAATCCAGGTCCGTGGCTCTAAGGTCAAGGTCACACTTAGAGGTCAAATTGTGTCCAGTCAATAACGCTGACATTCCAGACGGATTTTCAAATAACTTGGCACAAGTGGTCACCACAACAAGACGACGTGTCGTGCACAAAATCCAGGTCTGTGGCTTCAAGGTCAAGGTCACACTTTGAGGTCAAAATTCAAATTGTGTCCGGTCAATAACTCTGGCATTCATGAACGGATTTTCAAATAACTTGGCACAAGTGCTCACCAAAACAAGACGATGTGTCGCGCACAAAATCCAGGTCTGTGGCCCCAAGGTCAAGGTCACACATAGAGGTCAAAGGTCAAATCATGTCCGGTCAATGCATGCCTGGATGGATTTTCAAATAACTTGGTACAAGTGCTCACCACAACCAAACGACATGTCGTGCACAAAATCCAGGTCCATGGCTCCAATGTCAAGGTCATACTTAGAGGTCAAAGGACACTTTGGGGGCATTTATCACTTACAGTGATATTTCTTGTTTATCTTAACGAAACTTACACTGTAGTCTAAGATCTTGGACGAGATTTTGAAACAACCAGATTTGCTCGCTAATAAATGAGTTATCTGCCCTTGAATTTGCAAAGATGCATAAGTTTGCCTCATGGGTACTCTAGCCCTTACATTTTTAGCTCACCTGAGCTCAAGGGTGAGCTATTGTGATAGCTTTTCATCTGTCGTCCGTCCGTCCGTGCGTCCATCCACGATTGTTTCAAACGACTTCTCCTCTGAAACCGCTTGACCAATTTTGACGAAATTTTGACGAAACTTCACAGGAATGATCCTTGGGTCAGACCGTCTTCTGTTAAGATTAGTCAAATAATGTAAATCCTTGAAGAACTCTGGCTGCCATGGCAACCGAAAGAAAACAAGCTGGAAAACTTTAAAAATCCTCTTCTCTAAAACTAGTGGCTTGATTTCAAAATAATTTCACAGAAAGGATGTTTTGGTGACCTTCTATACCAATATCATTCAGGCCGGGTTGATTCGTCAAAAAACATGGCTGCCAAGGCTTATTTTTGCTATATTTCTATATGGAATTCTCATCAGAAACCGCTTGATGGATTTCAAAATAATTTCACAGAAATGATGTTGGGTGACCCTCTAGCAAGATTGTAAAAAATCATGCCAGGGGGCAAGGTAGTTTCACTATATAACTATATCAGAATTATAAAAAAAAAATCATAATTTTGTATTATTACAATAAAAACACATTAATTTCCTGCTGATCTGAACCAAACTTCCACAAAATGTGTATAATAAGCTGTTTGACAAGTTCTGCAACTAGGTACATCAGACGGTATCAGGGTGAGTTATCTGCCTTTGAACATACAAACATTACATAGCACTTCCATATTTTATCGAATCCAAACCAGACTTTCACAGTTTCGTGCAAAATAATAAGGTCTTAGACAGGTCCTTTAATCAGATATAATGGTGAGTTATCTGCCCTTGAATTGGCAAGGAGGCATAATTTTGCCTTGTGGGCACTCTAGACTCTACATTTTTATCAGATCTTACCCAAACTTAAAGAGTAGATATATCCTTACAGTCTCGGAAAAGATCTTGAACCAGCCAGGTTCAGTCTCAGTTGTGACCCTTGAATTATCAAAAAATTAATAATTTGCCATTGTTACTATAAAAACACTTTAATTTGCCATCTGATCTGAACCAAATGTTTACAGAGTGTGTATAATAATAAGATCTCATGCAAGTAGTTTAACCACATATATCTGATGGTATCAAAGTGAGTTATCTGTAGTTAACCACGTATATCTGATGGTATCAAAGTGAGTTATCTGTAGTTAACCACGTATATCTGATGGTATCAAAGTGAGTTATCTGTAGTTGAACCACGTATATCTGATGGTATCAAAGTGAGTTATCTGTAGTTAACCACATATATCTGATGGTATCAAAGTGAGTTATCTGTAGTTAACCACGTATATCTGATGGTATCAAAGTGAGTTATCTGTAGTTGAACCACGTATATCTGATGGTATCAAAGTGAGTTATCTGTAGTTAACCACGTATATCTGATGGTATCAAAGTGAGTTATCTGTAGTTAACCACGTATATCTGATGGTATCAAAGTGAGTTATCTGTAGTTGAACCACGTATATCTGATGGTATCAAAGTGAGTTATCTGTAGTTAACCACGTATATCTGATGGTATCAAAGTGGGTTATCTGTAGTTTAACCACGTATATCTGATGGTATCAAAGTGAGTTATCTGTAGTTTAACCACGTATATCTGATGGTATCAAAGTGAGTTATCTGTTGTTAACCACGTATATCTGATGGTATCAAAGTGAGTTATCTGTAGTTAACCACGTATATCTGATGGTATCAAAGTGAGTTATCTGTAGTTTAACCACGTATATCTGATGGTATCAAAGTGAGTTATATGTAGTTTAACCACGTATATCTGATGGTATCAAAGTGAGTTATATGCCCTTGAATCTGCAAAAAATACTTATTTTGATCTTATTACCACCACAGAACTTCCATTTTTCATCCAATAGTTTAACCACGTATATATGATAATATCAAAGTGAGTTATATGCCCTTGAATCTGCAAAAAATCTTACTACACCATACCATTTTCATTTTTCATTCACTCGAAACCAAACGAAATGTGTATAGAATAATCAAATCTTGGACAAGTTCTCCAATCGTGCATAATTATCAGATAATACTAAAGTGAGTTATCTGCCCTTGAATTAGCAAACATGGCATAACTTGGCCTTGTTACCTCTATAGCCTTTCCATTTTACATCCAATTATTAACACCTTTTTTACAGAATGTGAATAATAATAAGATTATTGACAAATTCTTCAATCATGGATACCTGATGATATTGAAAAGAGGTTGTTTACTCTTGAATTGAAGAATGTGACAGTATCATTTGGTAAGAACAGATGGAAATTCCAGTTACCACTACAGCGCTTCCATTGTTCACCCTATCATAACCAAACTTACACAGTAGTTATATATCCATAAGATCTCGTACAAGCTCTTAAACCAGCCAGATTCGATCACTAATATGGGCAGAAACCCATTACGTAACATTAACCAGAAACCAGCCAGATTCGATCACTAATATGGGCAGAAACCTGTTACGTAACAGAAACCAGAAACCAGCCAGATTCGATCACTAATATGTGCAGAAACCCGTTACGTAACAATTCCTGATCAATAAAACACTGCAAAGGCCAATACAACACAGTGGAGTCACAATTTATGCTGTGGGAGGTCCTAATCAATGGAGTGTGATATATATTGATGTTTGTATACATGTGAATGACGATTTTATGAAAAGAATAGAAAATAATCTTTAAAAAACATATAAATGTTAATTTAATTATTTAATGTCAAAGCCACTTACAGTTGCGCCAACATCTATAAATAATTAAAATTACATTTAATGCTAATAAAATTATTTTCATTTCATAACCTTAAAATGAAAAATCGTAATTATTTAGTGGATCTAAAATAAATGAATGAGAAGACAATTATACATTAAAGCTTTTATTAATTTATTTTATACTTTAAATAATTTATATAATCAGAATAATAATAAAAGGCTTATACAAGAAACTGTAAGATAACAATTTGTTTTGCATGTATGCATGTTGTACTGTTACATCGCTTATGAATAGAATAGAATAGAATATTTATTCATCTCCAATTATGGGCCATTTCTGGCATTACAATCACATAATATAATAACAACATGTAAACAAAGCATATAAAGAAACTCGGGCTTGATTTTGTTGAAATGAAACACAAACTAAAGATTTATAATTAAATAAAGATAAAAATTCACTACCCTCCGTTGGGTTGCACTTTTAATGTAAGGGAAATAACTCAATAATTATACAAAGTATTTAAATGATGATTTGTTTCCCTTACATTGAAGTTTGGAAAGTTTTGTTATTACCGGTAAAGGTATACGTAACAATAACTATTGATAATTAAGTTTAATATGGTTGTGAATGCAAACCCAACAGAGGATTCATACAGACTTATTTTGAAGCTATTCTTATAATTCTCCAGTTTTGCGAATATTTTATTTACTAAATTATACATCCCTCACCCTAACCTTACTTCGGTTTCACTTTTTATTGCATTTTTCGCACTTTTCGCTTTTTCATTTTTCCGACACCCAACTCTGAATTATACGTACAGTATAGGAGTATGCTCAGG